>JAJJWW010019155.1:0-296615 GCA_023531295.1 Papaver armeniacum
GTAAAGATTCAAGTGTTCAATCAATAGAAATCATAATCATTCATCTTAAAATGACTTAATTGTGTATATTCTAGTGAGGGGTGTAGTGTAGGATTTCCTGCAACTACAGAGCACATGTCCCATACCACCTGCCCAGGAATCCAAAAAGTGGCCACAACAAAACCAAGAATCGCAATTGGCCAGTGCCAAGAGGATATCTCGACAAGGTATCCTAGATAGCATCCCATACTACCACCCAGGAATCCCTAAGGTTCACAAGTTGAAAGATGTCATCTAAATGACAAGGAAAAACTCAACGCAACACTGTGAGGACCAATCTCTAATGACAGTGCAATTGGATGCAAACTACCATCCCTGACGGATTTACTAGGTTGCCACTCGTAAGTAGAATGCTAGCCGGGCCTGACAACGCACACCCTTGGCCAATGCCAACGTGCGGGGATGATAAGTCCAATTGTCTACCCACCGTCCCAGACGGTTGATCGGTTGTCAATCCGTCAAAAATAATTTCACTTTCTTACTCACTAAATTTAAATGAAGCACAAGGTAAGGAAGAGTTCGTATCCACAGAGAGGCAATTGTTGTTATGCAATTTTCAGTTTCTAAGGTAACCAAGGGGGGATGTTTGTTGTTTTAACGAAATACTAAAGTAAAAATAAAATAAAGTAAAGCAAATAGTTGGAATAATCAATAAGGAGAAGATATTGGTCATGGGATAGTATCATTCACAAACATGTATTTTCATCAATGATTAGAATTGGTATTTTAATCTCTCATCTACTAAAAGTCCTAGGATACCTTGATCGCAAGAATAACCCGCTAATTCCCTGATTTCATCACAACCACATTAAAAGATGCATATGTGAATTCTTCCTAGAAAGCAACCTAAAGTGTAAAAGCACAATTATATTTAACTCCCTAAAAGCAATAAGTTCTATGGAATAAGACTAATCAATGCAAACGAATGTGTAAAAGCACTAAACGTTTTAACAAAAGTTATGATTCACTTATGACTATTAGGATATATCACTACAAGCACTACCCACAATTATGCTACATAGAATCAGGGATAAACAACTTTTTCGTATTGAAAACCCTAATATAGCTCTAGAGATGAATGTAAATCGGATTGATTCCGTACTCAACCAAACAAACTATCAAATTATGTAACACTATTAATTGTGAACCACAAACAATAAAATATTGAGACAAAACTAATTCATTGAATCATATAACATATTGAGAAATCAACTTTTATCCCATAACCAATAATATGTGTTTAGCTACTCATAGCTATGGAGTTCATCATAATAATAATAATTGAAAAGAAGAAGATGAACAAAAGCAAACCCTAGAAGCGTAAACAAAACCGGCTCTCCAAAGTTCCAAGAATAAGATATATTAATAGTTGTAGAAGACTTTCCTTTAAATAGCTCTCTTGTTTCCAAAATTAGGTCTAGTCTTCAAAGTCCATTAGATGAAAATCCACCAAGCCCATAAGTGAGAGAAACCCATGTAGAAAATATGCCCCAAAAGTGGTCGCCGGAAATCTGGTATTGTGGACGGAACTTGGCCGGAAAAGTCGCCGGAAAAATAGCTCAAAGTGACCGGCAAAGTCCGCCCGGTCAACCAGGTCAAAACGGTCAACGATCCAACTCGGCGGGTCAACTCGGTCAAGCACCGAGTCAGCTGTCAGATGACTCAACTCAGAGTCAGACCTGAGTCAGGGTGGAGTCAGATGGAATCAAGTCTAACTGGTCTGACTGAGCTTGGCATGAGCCCAGGCTATTACACTGGCCTGAGCGTGTATAACACAATCATTGTGCATCACCAGTGCTTCCACGGTTCCTGTCTGACAAAATCTCCCAGCTTTAACTGCACATCTCCTCACTTCACAGACACTGCTACCATTACCTCCAGACCCATCTTACCAAGTTCTCCATCTAAAGCTCACCATCTCGGACATACCACCATTTCCATGTCTCGCTTTGAGCTCAAACACAACTCATCATATAACCACCGACTAATTTAGCCTTGGCTGCAACTCAGCATTCATTCGTGCATTATAACCACTACTTGTTCATCGACATATCAAATCTTGCAACAAATGACCGTTTCGCATCCAACTTAAACCCCCGGCAAAGAACAAAGACCACCTTGTTTCAGCTCCAAGCAAATTTGCTGTGCTCGACTTTAGTTACGCATCGCCCAATACCACCACTTTGCCTTCCTACCAGCTCAACATCCCCGTAATGCAATGTATTCTCCATTCTCACTCATTCTCTTGCTCTTCATCAAGAAATGCTACACAAATTCTTCTATAACTTCATGCCTTCAATGCCATAGCCTCGCCTTCATCTCGGCTTAAATTTCCAACACGAACCCATTCAAATTCAAGCCACAAAGAATCTCCACTCCGTTGCCATCCGCACAACCGCTCCAATCGAGCCAATGCCATCTCGCAATTTGACACCCCTAGACATTCATCTAAACTAAGAGCCATTGAAACCAACTCAGACTCCACATACTCTCCACCAGCTTCGATCGCTTCGACTCAAGATGCTCAACTCACTCTTGCACATAACCATTGGATTCATGCCTGCAATCTTTTCAGCTACTACTTCAGAGCAACACCAGCTCCTGCAACACAGCCAAGCTGCCAGCGTTCAAGTTCCTTGCTTAGCCAATTGCAACATCCCTGGCCATTGCGACCTTTGAATCCCATCAACACAGCTCTTCATAAGCAACAACACCTGCACATCAGGGCTTGCAATTGCAGTTGCAGCTCTGCAATGCCTCAAATTCATTACCAGAACAATCATCATCTCGAATTCACAACTAGGAACCCATACCAAGACTCGATCAATCTCCTAACCATTCAAACATCAACTCCATTTTCTCATTTATTGGTTTCACGGTATCATAATGAGACCAATTCCATTTCAGAGCTCTCCTCGACTCAATTGCCCCACCATTTCTTAACCACGATCTTGTGTTCTTCTCAATTCATAACCACGGTAACCTCGATTCATCTTAGCCATACAAATATCCATTGAATCCGAGCCAAACCCATGACAATCATCAGATTCTTCAATCGATCGAATTTAGCAAAACCCTAATTTCTCTTGACTGAAATCTCAGATTTCCCATCTGTTCTTCATCAGTTCATCTTCTCTGGAATTCTCGTCTCAACTCCACCCTAGCAGCAGACCCATTAATAGCAGCGACACCAGCATCACAACAAAATCAAATCAATTTTCTTCTCAATTTCTTCAGCCGATCTTCATTTGAGCATCAACAGAGGCAATTACACGATTCGCCATCTCCCTCTCCATTGAACTCTCACAGCAGCCTCTTCATCGATCTACCATCAACTTCTTCTCCCACTCTGTGAATTTCTCGATCTAATTCCCATCGTGTTTACTGCTTCCATCATTTCCTCTCTATTTTTCTGTGATATTCATGTGTCGAAAATAATGAGAAGAAATAACTTCTCTCTGAATTCCAGGGCTAGGTAATAGCTGTTATTCCTATAGGCGCCCAACACATGATACAGGCCACCAAGTACTCTTTTTGTACTGTCAGTCCTTGGGAACTGACAAGCTTAACTGTTGATTTTGCTCGTAACCTTCTCATACGGAACCGGAATGGCCTCGTTCTTTTGCCGATAGCTTCGCCTTTTCGCTCTCGTCACCATGATGAAAAAGAAATCCAACATTTGAGCAAGTTCTACTTCTTTTTGCTCCAATGACTCCGAGATACCTAATCTACTCAAAAGCAAACATAAGATACATAATTTACAAGAAAATTCGCAAAGAAAGCGTAACTACTAGATAGTAAATTAGGTGTTTTAGACACCTATCAGATTCCCCCACACTTAGACTTTGCTTCCTCGAGTTAGTCAAACAAAACAAATCTAAAGGATACATACAACTCCATGTCGTCGAGGCTACGGTCACTTTTAGCATAAATAACAAGCTGTTAAACCCCTAGGTGTCCCTAGTGGACGAGTTATAGTCTCGTGAGGGTTTACTAGAGATATACCCACAAAACCTAAATTTCCAACTTACTAGTTCTCCGTAATAATAGCATCCAACGTGCTAAGAAGATATAGAGATTCTGCACACTAGTCATAAGAAGTTAGACACATAAATGAACACAATCTCATTCTTAATAGTTGAGAGAGAAATAACCATCCCTTCTCGACAAAAATTCGGGTTCGGAGTGATCGAAAGTCTCGACTCTGCCTCACAAGAAAGGGTTTTATGATATTGCTCTCAATAATAAACAGCTTTTTATGGGTCACACATGTGTCCAGGTAGGAATGAAGAGAGAATCCTGCGACACGTTGAATGGTAGGAAGGCATAATCCTCCGAAATATTTTGAAAACCCACATCTTTTATCATTTTTGAAAACCCATTTTTTCTGACGATCTCTTCGAAAGGAAATCAACCACTTAACGAAGGTGGGAATATGCTTACTTACCTCGTTATCCGTTCGGCGTGCAGCTAGCTGGTAGGCCTTTAGATGTGTTTATATTTTAGCCTACTTGTAATAACCGCAAGTGCACGACGCCTGTTGGAGGCGTGGCAAGTACGGATCGATCCACAGGGACTTGTGGTGCTATGTGTTTGATCTAAGGCTTGCTCTACTGAATTCTAGTGAAGGTAACACAGATGTAGGTTTTTAGTGTCGAAACGACTGAGTTTGTTGTTGTGACAGTGAACTAAAGTAACTAAATGGATTGTAAACAATTGTGAAGAGCACTTAGGGCAGAGATTCCACCACTTGACCTTATGCTAAGGCAATTCCTAATCGATTATGCTCTTGATTCATTCCAGGTAAGAATACCATGATAATGTCTTGACTAATCTCACACACTCCCCCTAGTATAGAGTGTCTTCTTACAGTACACTCTATCACATGGTCATGTGTTCAATTAACTAATTCAATCTTTCTAATGAAGCATAACAAGAACAATAAAAAGAAAGTGAACAACTTAGCATGCAATCAAGGGTTTCATCCCAACCCCAGTTACTTAATTAAAACATTAACAAAGTAAAGTACAAATTAACCCTAAAGTGGTGCACTGGCTAGCCCAGGCATCCCCAAAAACATCCTCTACCTCTTCTATTTATACATGCCAATTTCAAACCCTAATTTTCATCAAAACACAAATTAAATGCAGACCCATACCCTCATTCGCCTCAAATCGTTGTCTCCTCCGCTCCTGCGGCTCGAATTGACTACTACGATTTTTCCCTCAACTCTTGATGAAACCCTAACCTAATTCTATCTATCTCTCTCTTAGCTCCTAGGTAAGAGGCTATGGGAGAGATAGAGAGCAGGTAGGAGGGGCTGCTCTGTCAGGTGAAGGAGATGGTGGTGGTGAGGTGGTCTGCCATGGTATGTGATCGGTTGTCACCCGGTCAAAAATAATTTCACTTTCTTGCTTCACTAAAATAAAGTAGTATGCAATAAGAAAGAGTTCGTATCCACAGAGAGGCTTATGTTGTTATGCAAATTTTCAGTTTCTTAGTAACCAAGGGGGATGTTGATGTTTCAAAGCAATAAAAATAAATTGAAAGCAAAGTAATAATAAAATTTATCAATAAGGAGAAAGTATTGGTCACGGGATAGTTTCATTCACAAACTCGAATTATCAACAATGACTAGAATTGAAATTTTAATCTCTCATTTACTAAAAGTCCTAGGATACCTTGATCGCAAGAGTATCCCGCTAATTCCCTGATTTCATCACAACCACATTAAAAGATGCATATGTGAATTCTTTCTAGAAAGCAACCTAAAGTGTAAAAGCACAATTAAGTTTAACTCCCTAAAAGCAATAAGTTTCTGGAATAAGACTAATCAAGGCAACCAAAATGTGTAAAAGCACTAATTCGATTTAACCCAAGTTACGATTCATATGTGACTAGTAGGATATATCACTACAAGCACTACCCACATTTATGCTACTCAAAATCGGGGATAGACAACGTTTTCGTATTGAAAGCCCTAATATAGCTCTAGATATGAAAGTAGATCGGATTGATTAGGACTCAACCAAACAAACTATCAAATCATAAACATTATAAACCATGAATCATAATCAATAAATTATCGAGACAAAACTAATACATTGAATCAAATCTTATTTGTGAAATCCACTTATTATCCCATAACCAATAATAGGTATTTAGTTACTCATAGTATTTTTATTCAACATAATTATTATCAAAAATAAGATGAAGAACATGTAAAATAAAATGGAAGCAAACCCTAGTAGAATCGCTCTCCTCCAAAACTCCAAAGAGAGAAAAATACGTGATAATAAAAGAATAGAAACTCCTTCTTCTTATAGCCTTCACACTTTCCAAAATTAGGTCTTCAAAGTCCATCACCAAAAAGTCCACCAAGCCCATGAACCATGTGTGAGAAACCCATGTAGAAAATACGCCCCAAAAGTGGTCGCCGGAAGTCTGGGATTGTGGCCGGAAATCGGCCGGAAAGTCGCCGGAAATCGGCTCCGGTGACCAGCAAAGTCCGCCCGGTCACCGGTCAACGGGTTGGATCGGTCGGGTCAACGATTTGGAACGGTCAGCTCTGAGTTGGATCAGTCAGGGTCCGAGTTGTCATATGAGTCAGGATCACTTGTCAGATCTTAGCAAGGCTGAATGACTTTAGCCTAGGTTACTTGCACAGCCTAACCTGTGTATAGCAATCATTGTGCTGCAAATTTATTCAGCCAAGATGGCCGTACTCCACTCGACTTCCAAATTCAATTTCACCACTCAATGTCTCGGCCCTCAAGCCATATTTTTACTTGCTCATAGTTCAATCTCCATCCCGCAAATAATCCATTCCCGCCTTAATAATCCATCACGGACCCAAGACGGCTCAGGCTCTTGCCACTCCACCACTGTGTCAAACCCGCAACCTCGCAACACTGAGTCTCAAACCGAGCCCCAGAACATCTGTTGTCACAGCAGCATTTCAGGCCATAATACCCTAACTGCAGCTCATTCAAATCCTCAGCACACTCTCAACCCAATGGCAATCACCAGAGCCATCACTGCCTGCCATTACTTCACCAAATCCAGATGCTACCTGATAACACTACCAGTCTCAACTCAAGTTCATGCCCTGTACCTAGCCTTGCTACTCCACATTCCTTCAGCCAACAACTTGTATCCACTGCCCCTGCAAAGCAGCTCCAAATATCACCCCGACTCCTTGCCTTGTCACAATTGCCACCATGAGCATCTGTAACTCAGTTGCAAACACCCAGCCACCATTTAGTGCACTAATCCTATTACTTCACTGAGACCCAAAACAGACCAAACTCCCTGTTAACCAGCCTGCCTCTCTCTAGCAATCCAACACCAACTCCACTGGACTGCAGCTTCATAGTGCAGCTCCCTGTAGCTTCAATAGCAGCTCAGGCCAACAATGACCCTCAGCTCCACCAGTCTTCTCAGGCCATCCTAGGCTTCAGCAGAACCACACCTGCAATCTCCTGCACCACCAACACAGTCAGCTCAGTTCATTGCCTCTGCCATCTCTGCCTGTTAACACAAACCCATTCACTTTCAACCCCATTGCCAGGCTACAACATTTCCATTCTGCCCAAGCTTTAAGTGCCAACACCAGCACCTGAACCTGTGACTTTATATTCCATTCTTGCTTCAGTGCATTTCAACATTATCATACCCTTCTCAGTCCATAGCTCCTAGTGCAGCTGCAATCTTTCCTTGAGCCAACAACCTGCAAAAACCATCTGAGCACAGCTCACAGCCACCACTTTGAAGCATAACCATCTCCAGTTCAAGTCACCACTGGCTCACTGCTTCCCTTACACCTGCAAAACCAGCTCTGCCAATTCATCCAACTACAGCTCAAATGCAACAACTTCCTTCCCCCGAACTTCTCTTGACTCAACTCGAGCCAACTCCAACGAGACCATTTCAACACGTAATCACCATTGCAACCACAGCCTCATCCCTCGTAATGAGCACACAAAGACCAAAGACACCAAGCTGCCCTGTAACCTGTACCTCCACCTAATTGCAACTCAGCTCCTTTAGCATCAGGTTCAACTCTTCCTTTTGATTTCAGCATCACTTCCTCCAACTTTCCCTGTGATTCATGGTTCATCTCCACCCTTTGTGCAGCTTCAATTCAGGCCACCAGTGCTGGCCAACCTCAGCTTCCAGCATCAGCCACATTCCCTTCTACTTGCCCTGCACTCAACACAGAGTCATCTTCTCCCATGTTTGAATCAACAGCAGCCACTCATGAATATCTCCACAAATTCCTTCCAACAACCACATCTTGTTCTTGACAGCATACCCATTTCAGAATCTCCATCAAAACCCATTCTCTCCTGTTCAAAATCCATCCCCATCTTCAACACATCATTGCCATACTTCTTGACCACATCATCCTCGATCTGAATTCTGCTGGTCCTTCTTTTCAATCGAAACCCTAACTGTAAATGAGAAAAACCATCTCAGATCCAGTCTCGAATCTCCAATTACTTCATCTGAACCTTCATAAATTCTTCCATTGAACCCTGACTCACCCACAATTCGACCATGGAAACAGCGGCTTCACAATATCCCCAATTTCATTTATTATTCTTCACAACAACAGCTTCGATTCCTCTCATCTTCCTTCTATCAGCTCTGCTGCTGCGCAGCCCTTTCCTCACTTCTCTGAATTTGAGAAGAGAATGAAGAGAAAACTGAAAACTAGGGCATGGTAAGAACCAGAATTGCTATAGGCACCATGCGGATTAATACAGGCCACCAGAATGACAGCCCTTATCTCTAAAACATAAACATGTTGTCCCTTAACTCTCGCATGACTGCTAAAAATATTCGCCTGTGAAATGACTCTGCTCCTGTTGCTCCAATTGGGATGATTTCCCGCTTCTTTTCCTCCGTGCGACTCAGTACCTAATAACTCAAAAACACGCGTAAAGTACATAATTCACAAGAAAAATAGCAAAGAAAGCATAAACTCTATATAGTAAATACGGTGTATTCTACACCTATCGATTCCCCACACTTAGACTTTGCTAGTCCTCGAGCAAATCAAACAAAACAATAAAATACAACAACTCCGTGACGTCGAGGCTACGGTTAATTTTAGCATAAATAACAAGCCTTTAAACCCCTAGGTGTCCCTAGTGGACGAGTTATAGTCTCGTGAAGGTTTACTAGAGATATACCTACAAAACCTATATTTCAAACTCCGTCTATTCGTGACAAATCAATGAATGAATCCAAAATGACTACGGGAGGAGGTACCTTGCAAATTCAATTCAATTATTAGTAAATAAACTCTAATTAGATAGTTGAACAAGCCACAATACTCGGAAACTAACAAACCACAATCACAACAATGAAAGATTAAGAAGATGGATAAAGATGTAGATGTTGGCGGATATTCACAAGTGTTCGATGTTTCCCAAATGCGTCGAAGGTCTTTGCTAAGATGAACCTAATCCTATTAGATTGAGCTACTTTGTGCTGAATGCTACATCAAATCAATTGGCATATACAAGGGAACCAAAAGTGACTTTATTCAACACAATAATATTTTTTTTTATTTATGATTGGATCAAACTGGATCCAACTTTTTAGACGGCATGATTAGATCTTTTGGATCCAAGCGCATGCTTCTTGTCAGCAAGTACATGATAGTTGCCTTGGATCCTGCATTCCACGCTTGTTTAGGCGACGGAGACAGGGACTACGTTTCACACATACTGCTATTCCCAAGTGTCTTTTTATTCCGTTTTGGTATATTTGGTCGGTCTCTTTTTTTTTTCTTTTCATAAATTTTTTCATTCATTTTTTTTTTTTTTTTTTTTTTTTTTTTTTCTAGCAACTCAATCACTCTAATCATCCTAGCAGCAATAACAACTCGATTTTTAGTGACCCACCAAAGCACTTAGAGAACAATAGAAAAATATGGAAAAATAAAAATAGCATGTGATATGGTGATATTCCGAGATATGGTAACAACTATCATATAATTTATGATTTCGAGCTATATTCGTCCCTTTTAGTTAATTGGTTCCTCAACTCCCGCATTCAAAATGGTTCCATCCACTAATGGTGTCATCCTAAAGGCACAAGTTTCTAGATTTCGGAGTTCAAAAAGCACAAATTTTTTTCTATTTTTCTGATTTTTTTTTTTTTTTTTTTTTTAAACGCATAAAACAAACTATACAAACATATAAATGCTCCCCCACACTTAAACTTTACATTGTCCTCAATGTAAAATTGAATCATCCAAAGAAGGTTCAAGGTGGGAAATTCCGCAAATGATATGCAAAAACAAGAAAATAAAGATAAAATGCTTAAAAATAAAAAGATAAAGGGAAAGATACAAAACCGGTGGGTTGCCTCCCACTTAGCGCTTGGTTTAAAGTCGTCAGCCCGACTATCTCCCTGCTTTCTATGACTCCTCCAGAGGGAGTGCATCCACAAAATTAGCTCCTTCCACCACTTCGGAAGTGAAATTCTCATAATATGGTTTCAACCGGTGCCCATTCACTTTAAGTTCCTTACCTGTAGCTATGCTGCAATTTCCACCGCACCATGAGAAAACACATTAGTAACAATAAAAGGTCCGATCCATCGTGACCTTAATTTACCCGGAAATAAATGCAAGCGAGTATTAAACAAAAGCACTTTCTGCCCAACACAAAATTGTTTTCTAGAAATCATAGTATCATGAAAGGCCTTCGTTTTTTCCTTATAAATGCGAGAGCTTTCAAATGCATCATTGCGAAGCTCCTCTAGCTCTTGGAGTTGCAACTTCCTTTGCTTTCCCGCCCCATCCATCTCCATGTTGCATTGTTTAATCGCCCAAAACGCCTTATGCTCAATCTCCACGGGTAAGTGACAAGGTTTACCATACACAAGCCTAAAGGGAGACATCCCAATAGGTGTCTTGTATGCGGTTCTATATGCCCACAAAGCATCATTTAGCCGCATGCTCCAATCTTTCCTTGTTGGATTCACCGTCTTCTCAAGTATGGATTTCACCTCCCGGTTAGACACCTCGGCTTGTCCATTTGTTTGAGGATGATAAGGTGTTGCAACCTTGTGCGACACATTGTACTTCTTCAACAAGCTTTGTAAAACCTGTTTTGAAGTGAGAACCCCATCGCTAATTATCGCCCTTGGAATTCCAAACCTTGCAAAAATATTAGCTTGCACGAAATCTGAAACAACTTTAGAATCATTAGTTGGGGTGGCTTTAGCTTCCACCCATTTCGAGACATAATCAACCGCAAGTAAGATATAAAAATTCCCATGGGAGTTGACAAAAGGCCCCATAAAATCAATACCCCATACATCAAAAACTTCAATAAATTGAATAAAAGTTTGTGGCATTTGATTTCGGACACCTAGATTGCCGGTTCTTTGGCACCTATCACAAGTTGTACAAAATATATATGCATCCTTAAACAAGGTTGGCCAATAGAAACCGCTTTCAAGTACCTTGTAAGCGGTTCTTTTACTTCCAAAATGTCCTCGTAAGCATAGGAGTGACAAAATGACAAAATAGAATTAAACTCGGATTCGGGAACGCACCTTCTTATTACTTGGTCGCTGCCATGTTTCCATAAGTATGGATCATCCCATATGTATCGGTTCCCTAACCTCTTAAGTTTGTCCCTCTCAGCACGAGACAAGTTCGTCGGGATTTGTTTAGTTACCAAGTAATTCACAATATCAGCGTACCATGGTTCTCCAAAGGCAACTGAGAATAGTTGCTCATCCGGGAAGCTTTCACGCAATGGGATAGCTTCCTTGTCCACAGCAAGACGGCTCAAGTGATCCGCAACGGTGTTCTCAATGCCTTTCTTGTCCTTGATTTCAATATCAAACTCTTGTAGAAGTAGAATCCATCGTATGAGCCTTGGTTTCGCTTCTTTCTTCATTAGTAAGTACCTAAGAGCCGCATGGTCAGAAAAGACAACAACTTTTGTACCAATTAGATAAGAGCGAAATTTCTCCAATGCAAATACAATAGCTAAAAACTCTTTTTCAGTGGTTGTGTAGTTTTGTTGGGCTTCATTTAACGTTCTAGAAGCATAGTAAATAGCATGAGGTATCTTCCCTCACGTTGCCCAAGCACCGCACCAACCGCGTAGTCACTAGCATCACACATTAGCTCAAACGGCTTGCTCCAATCCGGTGGTTTAATGATAGGGGCTGAAATCAAAAGTTCTTTCAAACGATTGAATGCCGCCATACACTTCTCATCGAAGTTAAAAACCACATCTTTTTGCAATAAATTGCAAAGTGGTGATGCTATCTTGGAAAAATCCTTGATAAATCTACGATAGAAACCTGCATGACCAAGAAAAGAACGTATCTCCCTCACCGTAGTGGGAGGGTTAGAGCACGAATAAGGTCTATCTTAGCTTTATCAACTTCCAAGCCCTTAGAAGATATTATATGGCCTAAAACTATGCCATGAGTTACCATGAAATGGCACTTCTCCCAATTTAGCACAAGATTTGTTTCAACACATCTTTCAAGGATTAATGACAAGTTGTTCAAACATAGATCAAATGAATCACCAAAGACACTAAAGTCATCCATAAACACTTCAATGATGTTTTCAACATACTCGGAGAAAATACTTACCATACACCTTTGAAAGGTAGCTGGAGCATTGCACAAGCCAAAAGGCATCCTTCTATAAGCAAAAGTGCCGAAAGGACAAGTGAAAGTAGTTTTCTCTTGGTCCTCCGGTGCTATCACAATCTGATTGTACACTGAATAACCATCAAGGAAGCAATAATAAGCATGTCCAGCTAAACGTTCAAGCATTTGATCAATAAAGGGTAAAGGAAAATGATCCTTCCTAGTAGTGGCATTCAACTTTCTATAATCAATACAAACCCTCCAACCGGTTTGCACACGAGTTGGGACAAGTTCATTTTCATCATTTTCTACCACCGTTACCCCTGATTTCTTTGGTACAACTTGTACCGGGCTCACCCACTTGCTATCGGATATGGGGTAGATAACACCCACTTCCAAGAGCTTGAGTATCTCCTTTTTCACAACTTCCATCATGGGAGGGTTCAAACGACGTTGCGCGTCCCTTGTAGGCTTTGCATCGTCCTCCAAACGAATCTTATGCATACAAACGGCAGGGCTTATACCCTTGATGTCGGCGATTGTCCATCCTATGGCCGTCTTGTGCTTCCTTAATACCCGTAGAAGTTTTTGCTCCTGTAATTCACTAAGCTCGTTAGAAACAATCACAGGTAACTCTTCATTATCACCCAAGTACAAGTACTTTAAGTGACTTGGAAGAGGTTTTAATTCCAACTTTGGAGATTTAATAATAGAAGGTAAAAGTTGTTCATCACTGCGTGGTAAAGAAATAAAAGAGATATTGTGAGTTTAGGACATCCTTGTAGTGAGTTGAGATCACCAAGGGCTTCCTTAACTTCGTTACCACACTCAACACCGTCATCCATGGTTGTAGTTAAAACAGTTTCCAAAGCATCATCATGATTCAATTCAAACACTTGTTGAGCCAATGTATCCAAAACATCAACGGAGAAACAAGAGTGGACATCACTAGGATATCTCATCGTCTCGAAAATATTGAAACGTATTATTTCTCCATCGAACTCCATAGTCAACGTTCCCTTGTCCACATCAATAATGGTTTTCGCCGTTTTCATGAAGGGACGCCCAAGTAGCAATGGAAGAGACGAGTCCGGTGAACCTTCATCCATCTCTAACACACAAAAGTCAGCTGGGAATACAAGTTGATTAACCTGCACAAGAACATCTCGACAATACCCATTGGGTAGACATTAGAACGATCGGCTAATTGCAACACAATTCCAGCCTTTTCAAAGGACCTAGATTAAGTGAATTGTACATAGATGCAGGTATAACATTAACGGATGCACCTAAATCCAACATTGCTTTATTAAAAGTGGTGTTACCAATTGTGACGGGAATGTCAAAGCTACCGGGTCTTTGCATTTCGGTGGGAGTTTGTGTTGTAAGATTGCCAAGCATTCTCCCCCACACTCAACACTTCATTACCTTTGAGCCTTTGCTTATTGGTACACAAGTCCTTCAACACTTTTGCATACTTGGGAACTTGCTTGATAGCATCAAGGAGTGGTATATTCACATGAATCTTCCTAAGAACGTCCAAAATCTCCTTTTCTAGTTCCGCCTTCTTTGAACTTGCAAATCTGCGAGGAAAAGGTATAGGAGGAACATAAGTAGAAACCGGAGTTTTAGAGTTAGGAATTGGTACCTCGAGTGTTTGGGGAATTTCATCCCTCTTTTCTTCCAAAACCGTCTCCCTTGGAGCTTCCTCTTCACCCAAATCAGCAACTTCGGGTTGCACAAGTTGTGTACCACTTCTCAATGTAATTGCATTAACGCCCTCTTTTGGGTTGATAGGTTGAGAAGGAAGTCTCCCACTATTTTGTGCCTTCAAATTGTTGATATCAACCGCCATGGAGCCTACTTGAGTCTCGCAAATCCTTGATAGCACTCTTAGTTTCTTGTTGGCTCTCTTTGAACATGGTAGAAATACCTTGCATCATTGTATGTAACTTTGCATCGATATCTCGGAACCTTGAACCGATTGTTGTGGTTCTTTGAAATTGTTGTTGTTGCGGCTGAAATTGTTGCCGTTGTTGTTGGAATTGTTGTTGTTGTGGTTGAAATCCACTCGAACGATTGAAATTTGGTTGTTGGACAAAGACCTTGCTTGTTGGCATAGCTGAAATTTGGATGATCTCTCCATCCCGGATTGTAGGTGTTGGAGTAGGGATCATACCTTCTTTGTTGGTTTGGAAAAACCGCACTAGCTTGCTCCATCTCTTCACCATGTGAAGGTAAAATAACCGCAGCCATCCTTTGTATCATTTGCTCCATATTGTCCATCCTTTGATCACGGTGTGATGATGATGAATCACTAACTTCATGCACTTGCCTTACCATTGGTTCACCTCTTGTGTAGAATTGTTGCGAGTTCGCAGACCATGCTTTCAATCAACTCGGCAGCTTGGGCCACCGTCTTGTTCACTAGTGCACCACCACCCATGACGTCTAGAAGATATCTATCACTTGATTGAAGACCTTCGTAGAAGTATTGGATTATCATAGCATCACTAACTTGATGGTGTGGACAGCTTGCAACCAATCTCTTGTACCTCTCCCAACATTCATACAATGATTCTCCAACATGTTGCTTTATTCCACAAATCTCTTTGCGAATTTGAGTGGCCTTAGACGCAGGAAAATACCTCTCTAGAAAGATTTTCTTCAAACCGTTCCATGTAGTGACACTCCCAGGTGGCAAACAATACAACCAATCCTTAGCGCTGTCCACCATAGAAAATGGAAAAACTTTCATCATTGCACCATTGACTTCAGTCTCCGCTGGAAGCATAGCCTTGACAATGGTATAGAACTCCATGAGATGCTTGTTTGGGTCCTCATTTGCCATACCATGAAACTTTGGCAACTCTCTAAGCAACCCCGGCTTGATCTCGAAAGTTGAGTTTGTTTGGATACACCATTGTTGTGCATCAAGCCTATATGAAGCCAAATCCTTGAGTGTACGGTTCGCATTGTCACCCATTGCTTCTTCCTCTTCAATTAGTGGCTCTCCTACGAATGGAACCTCTTCTTCCTCTTCTCGATGAAGAGCTTCGTGTTCTACTTCCAAGACTTGTTCTTCCGTTGTGTCTTGCCTTGGTTGGAGTATTGTGCCTCTTCGAGTAGCTATCCCGCACCTTTGATAATTCCAATCTTTGGAAGCCGTGGATTAGTACACGAAAAACAATTCTCGCAAACAAGTGAGAAACAAGACAATAAACGAAAAGCAAGTATAAAAGCAAAAATTGTAAAAAGAAACTAAAAACTTAATAACAAGCCGTATGCCTCCCCGGCAACGGCGCCAAAATTTGATCGGTTGTCACCCGGTCAAAAATAATTTCACTTTCTTGCTTCACTAAAATAAAGTAGTATGCAATAAGAAAGAGTTCGTATCCACAGAGAGGCTTATGTTGTTATGCAAATTTTCAGTTTCTTAGTAACCAAGGGGGGATGTTGATGTTTCAAAGCAATAAAAATAAATTGAAAGCAAAGTAATAATAAAATTTATCAATAAGGAGAAAGTATTGGTCACGGGATAGTTTCATTCACAAACTCGAATTATCAACAATGACTAGAATTGAAATTTTAATCTCTCATTTACTAAAAGTCCTAGGATACCTTGATCGCAAGAGTATCCCGCTAATTCCCTGATTTCATCACAACCACATTAAAAGATGCATATGTGAATTCTTTCTAGAAAGCAACCTAAAGTGTAAAAGCACAATTAAGTTTAACTCCTAAAAGCAATAAGTTTTTCGGAATAAGACTAATCAAGGCAACCAAAATGTGTAAAAGCACTAATTCGATTTAACCCAAGTTACGATTCATATGTGACTAGTAGGATATATCACTACAAGCACTACCCACATTTATGCTACTCAAAATCGGGGATAGACAACGTTTTTCGTATTGAAAGCCCTAATATAGCTCTAGATATGAAAGTAGATCGGATTGATTAGGACTCAACCAAACAAACTATCAAATCATAAACATTATAAACCATGAATCATAATCAATAAATTGCGAGACAAAACTAATACATTGAATCAAATCTTATTTGTGAAATCCACTTATTATCCCATAACCAATAATAGGTATTTAGTTACTCATAGTATTTTTATTCAACATAATTATTATCAAAAATAAGATGAAGAACATGTAAAATAAAATGGAAGCAAACCCTAGTAGAATCGCTCTCCTCCAAAACTCCAGTAGAAAAATACGTGATAATAAAAGAATAGAAACTCCTTCTTCTTATAGCCTTCACACTTTCCAAAATTAGGTCTTCAAAGTCCATCACCAAAAAGTCCACCAAGCCCATGAACCATGTGTGAGAAACCCATGTAGAAAATACGCCCCAAAAGTGGTCGCCGGAAGTCTGGGATTGTGGCCGGAAATCGGCTAGGAAAGTCGGGAAATCGGCTCGGTGGCCAAGCAAAGTCCGCCTTGGTCACCGGTCAACGGGTTGGATCGGTCGGGTCAACGATTTGGAACGGTCAGCTCTGAGTTGGATCAGTCAGGGTCCGAGTTGTCATATGAGTCAGGATCACTTGTCAGATCTTAGCAAGGCTGAATGACTTTAGCCTAGGTTACTTGCACTGACCTAACTTCGTGTATAGCAATCATTGTCTTGCAAATTTCTTGACCAAGATGGCCGTACTCCCGCAGCCTTCCAAATTCAATTTCACCACTCAATGTCTCAGCCTCAAGCCATATTTTTACTTGCTCATAGTTCAATCTCCATCCCGCAAATAATCCATTCCCGCCTTAATAATCCATCACGAGACCCAAAGACACAGCTCCGTGCTCTTGCCACTCCACCATCGTGTCAAACCCGCAACTCGCAACACAGTCTCAAACTGAGCCCTGTAACATCTGTTGTCACAGCAGCATTTCAGGCCATAATACCCTAACTGCAGCTCATTCAAATCCTCAGCACACTCTCAACCCAATGGCAATCACCAGAGCCATCACTGCCTGCCATTACTTCACCAAATCCAGATGCTACCTGATAACACTACCAGTCTCAACTCAAGTTCATGCCCTGTACCTAGCCTTGCTACTCCACATTCCTTCAGCCAACAACTTGTATCCACTGCCCCTGCAAAGCAGCTCCAAATATCACCCCGACTCCTTGCCTTGTCACAATTGCCACCATGAGCATCCAGAACTCGCCTTGCAAACACCCGACCACCATTTAGTGCACTAATCCTATTACTTCACCGAGACCCAAAACAGACCAAACTCCCCGTTAACCACCGCCTCTCTCTAGCAATCCAACACCAACTCCACTGGATCACACTTCATAGTGCAGCTCCTCGTAGCTTCAATAGCAGCTCGGGCCAACAATGACCCTCGGCTCCACCGGTCTTCTCAAAGCCATCCTAGGCTTCAGCGAGAACCACACCTGCAATCTCCTGCACCACCAACACAGTCAGCTCAGTTCATTGCCTCTGCCATCTCTGCCTGTTAACACAAACCCATTCACTTTCAACCCCATTGCCAGGCTACAACATTTCCATTCTGCCCAAGCTTTAAGTGCCAACACCAGCACCTGAACCTGTGACTTTATATTCCATTCTTGCTTCAGTGCATTTCAACATTATCATACCCTTCTCAGTCCATAGCTCCTAGTGCAGCTGCAATCTTTCCTTGAGCCAACAACCTGCAAAAACCATCTGAGCACAGCTCACAGCCACCACTTTGAAGCATAACCATCTCCAGTTCAAGTCACCACTGGCTCACTGCTTCCCTTACACCTGCAAAACCAGCTCTGCCAATTCATCCAACTACAGCTCAAATGCAACAACTTCCTTCCCTGAACTTCTCTTGACTCAACTCTGAGCCAACTCCAACAGACCATTTCAACACAGAATCACCATTGCAACCACAGCCTCATCCCTGTAATGAGCACACAGCACCAGCACAGCCAAGCTGCCCTGTAACCTGTACCTCCACCTAATTGCAACTCAGCTCCTTTAGCATCAGGTTCAACTCTTCCTTTTGATTTCAGCATCACTTCCTCCAACTTTCCCTGTGATTCATGGTTCATCTCCACCCTTTGTGCAGCTTCAATTCGGGCCACCGGTCTTTGGCCAACCTCGGCTTCCAAAGATCGGCCACATTCCCTTCTACTTGCCCTGCACTCAACACAGAGTCATCTTCTCCCATGTTTGAATCAACAGCAGCCACTCATGAATATCTCCACAAATTCCTTCCAACAACCACATCTTGTTCTTGATACAGCATACCCATTTCAGAATCTCCATCAAAACCCATTCTCTCCGTTCAAAATCCATCCCCATCTTCAACACATCATTGCCATACTTCTTGACCACATCATCCTCGATCCGAATTCCGCCGGGTCCTTCTTTTCAATCGAAACCCTAATCGTAAATGAGAAAACCATCTCGAGATCCAGTCTCGAATCTCCAATTACTTCATCTGAACCTTCATAAATTCTTCCATTGAACCCTGACTCACCCACAATTCGACCATGGAAACAGCGGCTTCACAATATCCCCAATTTCATTTATTATTCTTCACAACAACAGCTTCGATTCCTCTCATCTTCCTTCTATCAGCTCTGCTGCTGCGCAGCCCTTTCCTCACTTCTCTGAATTTGAGAAGAGAATGAAGAAAAAACTGAAAACTAGGGCATGGTAAGAACCAGAATTGCTATAGGCACCATGCGGATTAATACAGGCCACCAGAATGACAGCCCTTATCTCTAAAACATAAACATGTTGTCCCTTAACTCTCGCATGACTGCTAAAAATATTCGCCTGTGAAATGACTCTGCTCCTGTTGCTCCAATTGGGATGATTTCCGCTTCTTTTCCTCCGTGCGACCCCAGAGTACCTAATAACTCAAAAACACGCGTAAAGTACATAATTCACAAGAAAAATAGCAAAGAAAGCATAAACTCTATATAGTAAATACGGTGTATTCTACACCTATCAGTATGGCTGTGGTGTCGGGTGAAGAGATGGTGGAGCTCTGGGTTTTCTGTGGAGTTGGTCGGAGAAGAAAGAGAATATGGAAGAAGAAATGGGTTTTCTCGATAGGGTATAGGGTTAGGTCGTTTCGTTGTGAGGCAAGGACATCGATATTTGATGAGAACGTAAGAGCGAGCGTAGGATCTAGGGGTAATATCCGAACGGCTCGGGGAGACTCGAGTGATCCGGGTGTTGAGCGGGGAGCAACAAACTTCGATGCGCGTGGAAGCGGCGAGCATTGGATGTGGGAGAAAGAAATCTCAACGGCTCGGGGTGAACGGGCTCGGATCCGGTCGCGGGTCGGGTCTAGCTCAAGCCCATGTCTTGTAGATGAGTTGCTACTTGTTGGGTTGCAACTGTTGCGCGCGCGGGCTTTGGCTTTCTGCTCCATAGATGCTCGACTCCAATTCTTAGCTCTTTTGGCTCCTCAATTTCTCCGAGCTTTATTTATTACCTAAAAACACAAAATTAATTAATACAAATATTTATTCTTGAAAACAAAGAAAACACAGAATCTGGGATAATATCTGATTCTTGAGCACAAAAGATGAGCAAAATGCCAATAAAAAGGTGTAGAAATATGCAATATTTGGCACTCATCAAATACCCCCAAACCTGAATTTTACTTGTCCTCAAGTGAAACAGAAATTAAGAAATCCTAACTATACCACTGTCGCTGGTCTCTCGAATGCATTTAGCGTATGCACTAAGCCTTTAAACCCCTAGGTGTCCCTAGTGGACGAGTTGTAGTCTCGTGAGGGTTTACCAGAGGTGTACCCACAAAACCTTCTCCAACTTCAGAGTGTAAAAGAGTCCCAAGCATCCAAGGAGCTATGAGGATATAGAGTTTCTGCATGCTAGTAACAGAAGTTAGAACTACCAAAGAACGCATTCTCATCCTTAAGAGTTGAGCGAGAAGTAACCATACCATATGAAAGAATTCGGGTTCGATTGTGATCATAAGCCTCGACTTCTGCCTCACTATTAGGGTTTTATGATAATTGCACTCAAAAAAGATCGCTTTTTAGTCTCTCATGTGTGCGAGCGGGAATAAAGAGAGAAATCCCGCACACGTTGTAGGTAAGAAGGATAACCTTCCGAAATAAAACGGGAGACTCCACGAAGTGTGGACAAAAAGAATCTTTTTCGATGATCTCTAAGAAAGGAAAATCAACCATTAGCAAGGGTGGGAGTACTCACTTACCTTCTCACCCGATCGGCAATTAATATCACTCTCTCATAGAAACCATAGAAACGTTTTCACTCTTCGGTCTTTGGTCTTCACTGTTGATGACGAACTTCTGAACTTTACAAAAAAATTTGAATTTTTTTTTTTTTTTTTGATACAAATATGACATAAAAATAATAATCAATTTTTCACAAACTTCATTAATTCTCATCCTATTTTCTTTTGTTGTATGTAACCTTGGACTATATCAACTTTTCTTCAAATATTCGATGATGCTCCGCTTGTCTTTGATGATGTGTTTCTATGAATGTGTTGATGTTCTTTGAGAGGAAGAGAGTGATGCTAAGCGCAAATCGGTATTTAGAAGAAGTTTTCATCTTTAAACGTCACCCTCATGATTGACAAAAACTAGCACTCAAGAGATCAAAAGTAGTCTTTGAAAGTGGTACGAAGTTGGGTAGCTCACCATTCCTACCGGAATTGACGTACGGTGACACACACTCTAATGACTTTTCTAGAAAGTTGCAAAAAATTGAAGGTTGGTGCCTCACTTGATGTAAATTGGGTAGTCTCCACTATGGGTGATCACAATTCTACTACCGAATATCTAATCAGCACCTAATTCGCCCTCCGGCATGGTTAAATCCAACTTTAACGCTCTAATCAACTAAGAAACCCGATTGTGTTCTCCTTGTACTTCTAACTTCTCGTTATTTCGGTCGATTCTCTATGTAAACATAGCTAGAAGCATGCTAGTGACTCTAAAATCTCTAAAAGTTGGAGGTTTTTACAAAAAGTTTTTTTTTTTTTTTTTTTTTTTTTTTTTTTTTTTTTTTTTGGAAATAAAAGATTAAAAAGACTAAAAACTCTTTATGCAAATGCACCCCCAAACCTAAATCAAACATTGTCCTCAATGTGTCAACAGATAGGAAAAATTTAAATAGTCACATACCAAGAGAACTATCTTGAGTAGAGAAAAGGGAAGAGATTACCGGATGTCGGCGAAAGCAAGGTTGGAGCTTCACTAGTCAAGGCTAGAATCCAACATTCTCGGCGGAGATCATATCGGATTAGCACAAAAATGCACAAGAAGACTCAACCGATTCAAGAAAGAAAAATTTAACAAGTCCTCTTTGGATTATATACAATGAAAATTCACCATACACCAACAATCTAAAGAGTTGAGGATCAACCCAAAAGACGGTATGTAGAAACATCAACAGTCTTACACAAATATAACATGAGAGTGCAAGTAAGATCGCATATGAGAATGGGTTTCCCCCAAACCTAAACTTGTGAACAGGTGTGTTTGAAAGAACAAAATCTTGCAATTTTAAAGGTACATCATGCACAAGGTCTAACTCAAAGTGAGTTTTGCTAAGAACAGGCAGACATACATATTCCAACTGTGGTTCCCTAAAGGTGTTATACTTTGATGCAAAATAGTCCAAGAGGACTTGGGAAGCACAAAGATCTAAGCCTAAGTTAGGCATTTTCAGAAAAGTTGGTTTTGCAATTTTGTTACAAACTACACCTAGGTTTGGTGGAGGAGTTTCAATCTGTGACTTAGGAGAGAAAGTAGGTACATCTAAGTTGTTTTCATACATAAGATCATTTGCAACATCACATACTTTCCTAAAGTCAGAAGAGGGTAAATCATGTTTACCTGCATAAAACAATTCATCAATCGCCATGTCATAATCATCATCACTCTCATGCACAACATAACCAGGAGAGATATCATGTTGTAACCTAAGCATGGAATTAGACACATGCATTGAATCATCTGTGTCAACAGACAATTCAGCTATTCCTAGGTCACAAACAGGTGGTAAAGCATGCTCATTTTCACATAACAATTGCACAGGCCCCAAATCAGCATCACATGTATGAATATTAGAAGAATCGTCATTCATAGGGTTCACAGGAGAGAAACTCAATGTCTTTGAACCCAAAGATTTCAATATATTTTCAGTATAAACAAGTTCTTCTAACATGTCATATTCATCCTCATCATCATCATAACAAAAATGCAATTCCCTATTGGCATTTCTAGTGTACTCATCTACCTCTATATTAGGTTCATATTCAATATCAGTTGCATGAGTAGGCATAGAAACACTATTTTCAAAATTATCAGGAATAACAAACATCCTATCATAAGTTTCCTTCCAATCTTCATTTTGTAACTCAGTCAGGTTCCTTTGAAGAATCATAGTGAGTTGTTCTATTGAAGGAGAGTCTTCACTAGTGGGTATGCATTCCTCATATGGATATTCATTGTATGGTTGAGCATGAGGTTCACTAGAGAAGGGAAATTCAGACATGTTGCTATATGGATGGTCATGTATTGCATTCAGTTCAAGCCTAGCATTTTGCTCCATGAGCGTTTCCATTAGTGATTGTAAACAAGGAGTCGGGGGAGTATAAAATTGTTCATCTCCCCACTGTGGTGACTGATACATGTGCTCATGATGGTTAGGGTATGAGTATTCAAGGTCAGGGCCCTGAGAAGGTGCATAATATTCCCTAAAATCACTATGGTATGTGGGGAGTTCATACTGTGAAGCATGCCCGTAAGCAAGCTCTCTGATGGATTTGTTCCCATTCCCAGTTGCAGACCAAAATCCTGACATGATTTAACAATTCAAATTGAACTCAAAGCCCAGTTGTAGTGGACTCAGTTTGGTTTATTGGGTTTCATTTGGTTTATGTGGGCTTTGGTTTTTTTTTTTTTTTTTTTTTTTTGGGCTGGTTTGGTTTTGTTGGGATTGATTTGGTTTTTGTGGGCTTATTTGGTTTTGTGGGTTTCTGTTTGGTTTTGTTGGGAATGTACAGCCCAGTGGAACTGTGGGCTCAGTTTGGTTTAAGACCGGGTTTTTTAGTCTAAGTACAAATGCACAGCCCAGTTTATATGCAAGCCCAGTGAGATACAACCCACAAAAGAAAATGACACTTGATTCTAAGTGTAAGCCCAAAAGGTTGCTTTGTGGTACAGTGGGCTTCATATTTGTGCAGAGCCCAAATTTATGTGTAGCCCAGCTGTGTGGGTTTCAGTTCAGAGTTTCACAGATGTTCAGATAAGCTGTGAGGTTGGCAATGGAACCAGTTGTGTGAGCTTTAGTTTGTGCACAAATTTGTCTAAGTGCAGCTCACAGCACAACTTAGATCACTCACAAACTCACACTTAATGACACAGCACTGCACAATGCAATGTGTGCACAGCACATGACAGATTATACTATCAACAAAGAACACAAACTCATAGAAATGGCATCTGATGCTAAGCACATAGCAGTGCTGGTAATTGGAATACTCAGCACAGCTTAGGTCAGGCACAGATTAAATGCACATGCTCTATTTTTGTGCAGAGCTTGGCAAGCTCATGCACTGGCTGAATGCACAGATTGGCATAGAATAGCCATACACAGGGTCTCACACAAGGCACAAGGCAGAGCTCAGGGTATGCTCAGGTGAGTTATGCAATAAAAGTAACTCAGGGTGTGCTCAAGGTTATGCAAAGTTCACTGGGTCAGCAGATTCAACAGTGGAAACAAAGTATAGCACAGTTGGGAAACACCCAGGTCTGCACAGGTGCACAGTTTGATGTTTGCAGAGCCAGTTGACAGGGTTTCAATGGGCTTGCAGGCTTAACAGATCAAGATGGGCAAAGGTTCGGTGCAACCTGCCCAGTTGATGTCACTATGGCTAAAGGCTGAATTGGTTAGCTAGGTTGCAGCTGAGGCTCAACAGCTGCAGGGGCTGGAGCTCAGCTCAGAGCGATGAAGGCCAAGGATTCACAGCACAGGCCTTGTAGAGGCCTAGATTGCACAGCACACTTACACAAACAGCACAGCACATGATGGCTTATGCACAGATCGTGTCACTCTCAGTTCAGAGTATGCACAAAGGTTACAGGGCAGAGCTCAGCATACTTGTGCAATAAAAGTAACTTAGGGTTTGCACACAGCACAGGGCAGACAAGCAAGTGCACATGAAAATCACAAAAATTGTATGAGGTGCTCAAATCATCACAGATTCACTCAAGTGTCACAGAGGTGTGCAAGCAATTAGTTCACAGCCAATTAGGGGTGGTTACCTAGCATGGTGGCTACTCTATCATGCAAGGCAATACAGGTTCAGAAGATATTACAGTTTGGCCACATGCAAGTTATGTATACAACCAGGGAGTAATGGCTTGCAATCAAAAATGCTCAGCACAGAACAGATCAATGTCAGTGCGCAAAGTACTGAGGCAATGATCAAAGAGCAGGTGACAAATTCATACAGGGGGAATTAGTGAGCATACAAGGAAGATCAATCACCACAACATCATGTTTATGAGAGTCAAGAACTGGTTATTATGCACACAGAGTCAAAAATACTGCACTAGGTGGTTGAGATGGATTTGCACACTTCATGACTTATTCATAAGGTAATACAAGGCTAACCTCAAGTTTACTGACTCATGTGCAAATGTGACAGTGAGCAGCGGTTATAGCCACATGGCTATGTTGCTCTGCTCTTATCCTCTTTTGGTTTTGCTCGGTTTCGCAAAGCACATGTACTCTTTGGCTCAACAAAGATTTTCAGTTCTCTGAAGTATGCAATTCTCAAGCAAATAACGAAGACAAGGTGATGATGTTTGAGAGCTATGAATTAAGCTAATAGATTTCCAACAATGCAGCTTGATATGACACAACTGTGATGAGCTAAGCAAGGCAGCAAAGTGACACGACTTGATATGACACAACTGTTACAATGCGGCTTGATATGATCTTTGAAATATAAAAGTTGTAGAAAAACAGAAAAGTGACAGGTCAAGTTACACTAATGCAGGGCTAAGTTATACTAAAAACAGGACTAAAAGCAAAAATTTAAAGTGAATATGTACAAGGTGAAATGAAACTCAGTAAAGGCAGGCCAAAAATCGACTCAGCACACGCCAAGTCCCCGGCAGCGGCGCCAAAAACTTGGTAGGCCTTTAGATGTGTTTATATTTTAGCCTACTTGTAATAACCGCAAGTGCACGGCGCCTGTTGGAGGCGTGGCAAGTACGGATCGATCCACAGGGACTTGTGGTGCTATGTGTTTGATCTAAGGCTTGCTCTACTGAATTCTAGTGAAGGTAACACAGATGTAGGTTTTTAGTGTCGAAACGACTGAGTTTGTTGTTGTGACAGTGAACTAAAGTAACTAAATGGATTGTAAACAATTGTGAAGAGCACTTAGGGCAGAGATTCCACCACTTGACCTTATGCTAAGGCAATTCCTAATCAGATTATGCTTTTGATTCATTCCAGGGAAGAATACCATGATAATGTCTTGACTAATCTCACACACTCCCCCCTAGTATAGAGTGTCTTCTTACAGTACACTCTATCACAGGGTCATGTGTTCAATTAACTAATTCAATCTTTCTAATGAAGCATAACAAGAACAATAAAAAGAAAGTGAACAACTTAGCATGCAATCAAGGGTTTCATCCCAACCCCAGTTACTTAATTAAAACATTAACAAAGTAAAGTACAAATTAACCCTAAAGTGGTGCACTGGCTAGCCCAGGCATCCCCAAAAACATCCTCTACCTCTTCTATTTATACATGCCAATTTCAAACCCTAATTTTCATCAAAACACAAATTAAATGCAGACCCATACCCTCATTCGCCTCTGAATCGCTGTCTCCTCTGCTCCTGCGGCTCTGAATTGACTACTCTGATTTTTCCCTCAACTCTTGATGAAACCCTAACCTAATTCTGTCTATCTCTCTCTTAGATGCTAGGTAAGAGGCTATGGGAGAGATAGAGAGCAGGTAGGAGGGGCTGCTCTATCAGGTGAAGGAGATGGTGGTGGTGAGGTGGTCTGCCATGGTATGGCTGTGGTGTCGGGTGAAGAGATGGTGGAGCTCTGGGTTTTCTGTGGAGTTGGTCGGAGAAGAAAGAGAAGATGGAAGAAGAAATGGGTTTTCTCGATAGGGTATAGGGTTAGATCGTTTCGTTGTGAGGCAAGGACATCGATATTTGATGAGAACGTAAGAGCGAGCGTAGGATCTAGGGGGTAATATCTGAACGGCTCAGGGAGACTCAGAGTGATCTGGTGTTGAGCGGGAGCAGCAAACTTCGATGCGCGTGGAAGCAGCGAGCATTGGATGTGGGAGAAAGAAATCTCAACGGCTCAGGGTGAACGGGCTCGGATCCGGGTCGCGGGTCGGGTCTAGCTCAAGCCCATGTCTTGTAGATGAGTTGCTACTTGTTGGGTTGCAACTGTTGCGCGCGCGGGCTTTGGCTTTCTGCTCCATAGATGCTCGACTCCAATTCTTAGCTCTTTTGGCTCCTCAATTTCTCCGAGCTTTATTTATTACCTAAAAACACAAAATTAATTAATACAAATATTTATTCTTGAAAACAAAGAAAACACAGAATCTGGGATAATATCTGATTCTTGAGCACAAAAGATGAGCAAAATGCCAATAAAAAGGTGTAGAAATATGCAATATTTGGCACTCATCACTAGCACCACTCTCACAGCATCCATAGAAACGTCTTCGGTCTTTTATCGGTGTCTTCATCTTCGTCTTCGGTCTTCAACTCTTAATGATAACTCTTGAACTTCGTAGAATCTTGACAATATGATTCTTTCCTCTAATTTCTTGTTGCTTGAAACTTCATTGTAGATATTCCTTCTTCCCTTGGCTTTATTGAAAGAATACAAAACTAAAAACGAACTATACAAACCCAAAATAAATTTTTTTTTTTTTTTTTTTTTTTTTTTTAGAAATAAAACAAATACAAAATAAAAACAAAACAAAATAATAAAAACTATTAACAAACCTAAAAATTTTCTCTTGTCTTTTTTTTTTTCTTTTTTTTTTTCTAATTTTCGTTTTTTTTTTTTTTTTTTTTTTTTTGAGACAAGAGAAAGAAACACAAACTGAAAATACAATAAAAATGTAAGTACAAAGGCCATGGTGTAAGTACTTTACCGCTTGATTCTTCACAACTTATATGTCTTGATATCATAAACTTCTCGAACTCTCATCCTTGATAATTTTCACTCATGTACTATAGTCTTCAACTTATAAAAATTCTGCCCCTTGTTTTGTTGCTTTACTTGAATCTGAAATCTGCTCAATTTTTTGTACCGTTGCTTGTAAACCTCGAACGTGTTCAACTTTCCTTCAAATTTGTGATGCTCCTCTTGTTGATGATGATGGTGTTTCTATGGACCTGTTGGTGTAGAGAGAGATAAGGTGGATGGTGCTAACTGCGAACAAGATTACAAGTGGTATGTAAGTTAGCAATTCGATGTCACCAACATGGTTGATAAAAATAGCACTCAAGTGATCAAAATAGTGCTTCTATGGTGGGAGGTTGGACAGCTCACCATTCTGCCCGGAGTTTACGTACGGTGACACACACTCTAAAAGCACAAATTTAGACAGGTACAAAGAATTGAAGGTTGGTGCCTCACATTATGTAACATGGGTAGTCTCCACTATAGGGGATCACTACTCTAATACCGAATTCAGTCTGCACCTTATTTACCACTGGCATGGTTAAATCCAACTTTAACTCTCATACAATTAAGAAACCCGATCATGTTCTCTGTCATCTCTAAGTTCAGTCACTATTATGAGATTCTCGATGTAATCTTAGCGACATGTATACTATGTGACTCTAAACTAACTACAAGTTGGAGGTTTCTTATTCACTAATTTACACAAAATTTGAAAATTTGCAAAAAATTACAACGCAAACCACTCCCCCACACTTAAACTTTACATTGTCCTCAATGTAAATTGAATCGTCCAAAGTAAGTCAAGGTGGGAAATCCTAACAAGAATCAGAAAAAATAAAGTAAAAACAAAACAAGAAAAACTAAAAACAAGAAAAGAAATAAATACAAGACAAGAAATACTCATCCTTTGGGTTGCCTCCCAATTAACGCTTGGTTTAAAGTCGTCATCCCGACTATCTCCATGCTTTCTATGACTCCTCCAGAGGGAGTACATCCACAAAGTTAACTCCTTCCACCACTTCGGAAGTGAAATTCTCATAATATGGTTTCAACCGGTGCCCATTAACTTTAAGTTCTTTCCCTGTAGCTATGCTACGAATTTCCACGCACCATGAGAAAACACATTAGTAACAATAAAAGGTCCGATCCATCGTGACCTTAATTTACCCGGAAATAAATGCAAGCGAGAATTAAACAAAAGCACTTTCGCCCAATGCAAAATTGTTTCCTAGAAATCATGTTATCATGAAATGCTTTCGTTTTTTCCTTATAAATCCGTGAACTTTCAAATGCATCATTGCGAAGCTCCTCTAGCTCTTGGAGTTGTAACTTCCTTTGCTTTCCAGCCCCATCCATCTCCATGTTGCATTGTTTAATAGCCCAAAACGCCTTATGCTCAATTTCCACGGGTAAGTGACAAGGTTTACCATACACAAGCCTAAAGGGAGACATCCCAATAGGTGTTTTATATGCGGTTCTATACGCCCACAAAGCATCATTAAGTCGCATGCTCCAATCCTTCCTTGTTGGGTTCACCGTCTTTTCTAGAATGGATTTCACCTCCCGATTAGACACCTCGGCTTGTCCATTGGTTTGGAGATGATAAGGTGTTGCAATCTTGTGCGACACATTGTACCTCGTCAACAAGCTTTTCAAAATCCTGTTTTTGAAGTGAGAACCCCCATCGCTAATTATGGCTCTTGGAATTCCAAACCTTGCAAAAATGTGAGCTTGCACAAAATCTGAAACCACTTTAGAATCATTAGTTGGGGTGGCTTTAGCTTCCACCCATTTCGAGACATAATCAACCGCAAGTAAGATATAAAAATTCCCATGGGAGTTGACAAAAGGCCCCATAAAATCAATACCCCATACATCAAAAACTTCAATAAATTGAATAAAAGTTTGTGGCATTTGATTTCGGGCACCTAGATTGCCGGTTCTTTGGCACCTATCACAAGTTGTACAAAATATATGTGCATCCTTAAACAAAGTTGGCCAATAAAAACCACTTTCAAGTACCTTGTGAGCGGTTCTCTTACTCCCAAAATGTCCTCCGCAAGCATAAGAGTGACAAAAAGACAAGATAGAATTAAATTTGATTCGGGGAACGCACCTTCGTATTACTTGGTCGCTACCATGTTTCCATAAGTATGGATCATCCCATATGTATTGGTTCCCTAACCTCTTAAGTTTGTCCCTCTCAGCACGAGACAAGTTCTTTGGGATTTGTTTAGAAACTAAGTAATTGACAATATCGGCATACCATGGTTCTCCAAAGGCAATTGAGAATAGTTGCTCATCCGGGAAATTTTCACGCAATGGGATAGTCTCCTTGTCCACAGCAAGTCGGCTCAAGTGATCCGCAACGGTGTTCTCAATTCCTTTCTTGTCCTTGATTTCAATATCAAACTCTTGCAAGAGTAAAATCCACCGTATGAGCCTCGGTTTCTCCTCTTTATTTGTAAGCAAGTACTTAAGCGTTGCATGATCAGAAAAGACAACAACTTGTGTACCAATTAGATAAGAGCGAAACTTTTCTAAAGCAAAAACAATGGCTAATAACTCTTTTTCAGTGGTTGTGTAGTTTTGTTGGGCCTCATTTAACGTTCTAGAAGCATAATAAATAGCATGGGGAAGCTTCCCCACACGTTGCCCAAGCACCGCACCAACCGCATAGTCACTTGCATCACACATGAGCTCAAAAGGTTTACTCCAATCCGGTGGTTTAATGATAGGGGCTGAAATCAAAAGTTCTTTCAAACGATTGAATTCCGCCATACATTTTTCATCAAAGTTAAAAACCACATCTTTTTGCAATAAGTTACAAAGTGGTGATGCTATCTTGGAAAAGTCCTTGATGAATCTACGATAGAAACCTGCATGACCAAGAAAAGAGCGTATCTCCCTCACCGTAGTGGGAGGGGTTAGAGCACGAATAAGGTCTATCTTAGATTTATCAACTTCCAAGCCTTTAGAAGATATTATATGGCCTAAAACTATGCCATGAGTTACCATGAAATGGCACTTCTCCCAATTTAGCACAAGATTTGTTTCAACACATCGTTCAAGGATTAGAGACAAATTGTTCAAGCAAAGGTCAAATGAATCACCAGAGACACTAAAGTCATCCGTCAACACTTCGATTATGTTTTCAACATATTCCGAAAATATACTTACCATACACCTTTGAAAAGTAGCTGGAGCATTGCATAAGCCAAAAGGCATCCTTCTATAAGCAAAAGTACCGAAAGGACAAGTGAAAGTGGTTTTCTCTTGGTCCTCCGGCGCTATCACAATCCGATTATAAACACGAATAGCCATCAAGAAAGCAATAATAAGAGTGTCCAGCTAAACGTTCAAGCATTTGATCAATAAAAGGTAAAGGAAAATGATCTTTTCTAGTGGTGGCATTCAATTTTCTATAATCAATACAAACCCTCCAACCGGTTTGCACACGAGTTGGGACAAGCTCATTCTTATCATTCTCCACCACTGTCATACCTGATTTCTTTGGTACTACTTGTACCGGGCTTACCCACTTACTATCGGATATGGGGTAGATAACACCCACTTCCAAAAGCTTGAGTATCTCCTTTTTCACAACTTCCATCATGGGAGGATTCAAACGACGTTGCGCTTCCCTTGTAGGCTTTGCATCATCCTCCAAACGAATTTTGTGCATACAAACGGCATGGCTTATACCCTTGATATCGGCAATTGTCCATCCTATGGCCGTCTTGTACTTCTTTAGCACCCTTAGAAGTTTTTGCTCCTGTAAATCATTAAGCTCATTAGAAACAATCACAGGTAACTCTTCATTATCACCCAAGTACAAGTACTTTAGGTGGTCGGAAAGAGGTTTCAATTCTAACTTTGGAGATTTAACAATTGAAGGTACAAGCTTTTCATCACTGCATGGTAAAGAAATAAAAGATATATTATGAGTTTCCGGGCATCCTTGTAGTGAATTAAGATCACCAAGGGCTTCCTTGACTTTATTACCACACTCTACACCATTATCCATGGATGTAGTTAACACGGTTTCCAAAGCATCATCACCGTTTAATTCAAACATTTGTTGTTCCAACGAATCCATAACATCAATGGAGAAACAAGAGTGGACATCACTAGGATATCTCATCGTCTCGAAAATGTTGAAACGTATTGTTTCTCCATCAAACTCCATGGTCAACGTTCCCTTATCCACATCAATTATGGTTTTCGCCGTTTTCATGAAGGGACGCCCAAGTAGCAATGGAAGAGACGAGTCCGGTGAACCTTCATCCATCTCTAACACACAAAAGTCAGCTGGAAATACAAGTTGATTAACCTGCACAAGAACATCCTCAACAATACCCATTGGGTAGACATTAGAGCGATCGGCTAATTGCAATACAATTTCAGCCTTTTTAAGAGGACCAAGATCAAGTGAATTATAAATTGACGCCGGCATAACATTAACGGATGCACCTAAATCCAACATAGCTTTGTTAAATGTTGTGTTACCAATTGTGACGGGAATGTCAAAACTACCCGGATCCTTGCACTGAAGTGGGAGTTTGTGTTGTAAGATTGCCGAAGCATTCTCCCCCACACTAAGCACTTCATTACCTTTGAGCCTTTGTTTGTTGGTACACAAGTCCTTCAACACCTTTGCATACTTTGGAACTTGCTTGATAGCATCAATGAGTGGTATGTTCACATGGATCTTTTTAAGAACGTCTAAAATCTCCTTTTATAGTTACGCCTTCTTAGAACTTGCAAATCTGCGAGGAAAAGGTAAAGGAGGAACATAAGTAGAAACCGGAGTTTTAGAGTTAGGAATAGGTACCTCAGAAGTTTGGGGAGAATCCTCCTTATTCTCCTCCAAAACAGGTTCCTTTGGTGTTTCCACCTTGCCCGAATCAGGAACTTCGGGTTGCACAAGTTGTGTACCACTTCTCAACGTAATAGCATTGACACCCTCTTTTGGGTTAATAGGTTGAGAAGGGAGTTTCCCACTATTTTGTGCCTTCAATTGGTTCAACTCAATAGCCATGGAGCCCATTTGTGTTTGCAACTCCTTGATAGCACTCTTAGTTTCTTGTTGACTCTCTTTAAACATGGTAGAAATACCTTGCATCATTGTTTGAAGCTTTGAATCAATATCGGAACCTTGATTTTGCATTGATTGTTGTGCTTGTGGTTCTTTGAAATTGTTGTCTCGGCTGGAATTGTTGTTGTTGAGGTTGAAATCCACTTGAAAAGTTGAAGGTAGGTTGTTGAACCGCTCCTTGCTTGTTGGCATAGCTAAAATTGGGGTGATCTCTCCATCCCGGATTGTAAGTGTTTGAGTAGGGATCATACCATCTTTGTTGATTTGGAAAGATCGCATTAGCTTGCTCGTCCTCATAAGTTTGAGAGGAACTAGGTATCACCGCGGCTGCAACTTGTTGCATCATTGCCGACATGTTACCCATTTGTTGACGAAGCTCCTCCACCTCGCTCACTTCATTCACCCTTCTAAGAATCACATCCGAACCACGGCTCAAAAATTGTTGGGAGTTCGCTGCCATATTTTCAATTAACTCTCTAGCTTGTGCCACCGTTTTGCCAACTAGTGCACCACCACCCGCAGCGTCAATAAGATTCCTATCACTTGATTGGAGTCCTTCATAGAAGTATTGGATGATCATAGCGTCACTGAATTGGTGGTGAGGGCAGCTTGCCACCAATCTCTTGTATCGTTCCCAACATTCATATAAGGATTCTCCCACATTTTGCTTCATCCCACAAATCTCCTTGCGAATTTGAGTAGCCTTTGATGCAGGAAAATATCTCTCTAAAAAGAGTTTCTTCAACCCATTCCATGTTGTGACACTTCCGGGAGGTAAATAGTACAACCAATCCTTAGCACTATCCATCAAAGAGAAACGGAAAACTTTCAACATTGCACCATCCGCCTCTACATCCGCTGGAAGCATAGCCATGACAATGGTGTGGAAGTCCATAAGATGTTTGTTTGGATCTTCATTCACCATGCCATGGAATTTTGTAATTCTCTAAGCAACCCCGGCTTTATCTCAAAAGTAGAGTTCGTTTGAATACACCCCTGTTGTGTATCAAGCCTATGAGAAGCCAAGTCCTTGAGTGAACGATTTGCATCACCCATTGCTTCTTCTTCTTCAACTCGTGGTTCGTCTACGATTGGAACCTCTTGTTCTCCTTCTATTTGTACTTCTCCTTCCACTTTTAACTCTAGATTTTCTGTTGCGTCTTGACTTGTTTCTGTTCCGTCAAAAATAATTTCACTTTCTTACTCACTAAATTTAAATGAAGCACAAGGTAAGGAAGAGTTCGTATCCACAGAGAGGCAATTGTTGTTATGCAATTTTCAGTTTCTAAGGTAACCAAGGGGGGATGTTTGTTGTTTTAACGAAATACTAATTAAAAATAAAATAAAGCAAAGCAAATAGTTGGAATAATCAATAAGGAGAAGATATTGGTCATAGGATAGTATCATTCACAAACATGTATTTTCATCAATGATTAGAATTGGTATTTTAATCTCTCATCTACTAAAAGTCCTAGGATACCTTGATCGCAAGAATAACCCGCTAATTCCCTGATTTCATCACAACCACATTAAAAGATGCATATGTGAATTCTTCCTAGAAAGAAACCTAAAGTGTAAAAGCACAATTAGATTTAACTCCCTAAAAGCAATAAGTTCTATGGAATAAGACTAATCAATGCAAACGAATGTGTAAAAGCACTAAACGTTTTAACAAAAGTTATGATTCACTTGTGACTAGTAGGATATATCACTACAAGCACTACCCACAATTATGCTACTTAGAATCAGGGATAAACAACTTTTTCGTATTGAAAACCCTAGTATAGCTCTAGAGATGAATGTAAATCGGATTGATTCCGGACTCAACCAAACAAACTATCAAATCATGTAACACTATTAATTGTGAACCACAAACAATAAAATATTGAGACAAAACTAATTCATTGAATCATATAACATATTGAGAAATCAACTTTTATCCCATAACCAATAATATGTGTTTAGCTACTCATAGCTATGTAGTTCATCATAATAATAATAATTGAAAAGAAGAAGATGAACAAAAGCAAACCCTAGAAGCGTAAACAAAACCGGCTCTCCAAAGTTCCAAGAATAAGATATATTAATAGTTGTAGAAGACTTTCCTTTAAATAGCTCTCTTGTTTCCAAAATTAGGTCTAGTCTTCAAAGTCCATTAGATGAAAATCCACCAAGCCCATAAGTGAGAGAAACCCATGTAGAAAATATGCCCCAAAAGTGGTCGTCGGAAATCTGGTATTGTGGCCGGAACTTGGCTGGAAAAGTCGCCGGAAAAATAGCTCAGGTGACCGGCAAAGTCCGCCCGGTCAACCAGGTCAAAACGGTCAACGATCCAACTCGGCGGGTCAACTCGGTCAAGCACCGAGTCAGCTGTCAGATGACTCAACTCAGAGTCAGACCTGAGTCAGGGTGGAGTCAGATGGAATCAAGTCTAACTGGTCTGACTGAGCTTGGCATGAGCCCAGGCTATTGCACTGGCCTGAGCGTGTATAGCACAATCATTGTGCATCACCAGTGCTGCCACGGTTCCTGTCTGACAAAATCTCCCAGCTTTAACTGCACATCTCCTCACTTCACAGACACTGCTACCATTACCTCCAGACCCATCTTACCAAGTTCTCCATCTAAAGCTCACCATCTCAGACATACCACCATTTCCATGTCTTCTTTGAGCTCAAACACAACTCATCATATAACCACCAGCCAATTTAGCCTTGGTTGCAACTCAGCTCATTCTGCATTATAACCACTACTTGTTCATCGACATATCAAATCTTGCAACAGCGACCGTTTCTGCATCCAACTTAAACCCCTGGCAGCAACAACACCACCTTGTTTCAGCTCCAAGCACATTTGCCAGGCTCAGCTTTAGTTCTGCATCAGCTAATACCACCAGCTTTGCCTTCCTACCAGCTCAACATCCCTGTAATGCAATGTATTCTCCATTCTCAGCTCATTCTCTTGCTCTTCATCAGCAGCTGCTACACAAATTCTTCTATAACTTCATGCCTTCAATGCCATAGCCTGCCTTCATCTCAGCTTAAATTTCCAACACAGACCCATTCAAATTCAAGCCACAGCAATCTCCAGCTCCGTTGCCACTGCACAACTGCTCCAATCAGAGCCAATGCCATCTGCAATTTGACCTGTCCTAGACATTCATCTAAAGTAAGAGCCATTGAAACCAACTCAGACTCCACATACTCTCCACCAGCTTCGATCGCTTCGACTCAAGATGCTCAACTCACTCTTGCACATAACCATTGGATTCATGCCTGCAATCTTTTCAGCTACTACTTCAGAGCAACACCAGCTCCTGCAACACAGCCAAGCTGCCAGCCTTCAAGTTCCTTGCTTAGCCAATTGCAGCATCCCTGGCCATTGCGACCTTTGAATCCCATCAACACAGCTCTTCATAAGCAACAACACCTGCACATCAGGGCTTGCAATTGCAGCTGCAGCTCTGCAATGCCTCAAATTCATTACCAGAACAATCATCATCTCTGAATTCACAACCGGAACCCATACCAAGACTCGATCAATCTCCTAACCATTCAAACATCAACTCCATTTTCTCATTTATTGGTTTCACGGTATCATAACAGACCAATTCCATTTCAGGCTCTCCTCAGACTCAATTGCCCCACCATTTCTTAACCACGATCTGTGTTCTTCTCAATTCATAACCACAGAACCTCAGATTCATCTCAGCCATACAAATATCCATTGGATCCGAGCCAAACCCATGACAATCATCAGATTCTTCAATCAATCGAATTTAGCAAAACCCTAATTTCTCTTGACTGAAATCTCAGATTTCCCATCTATTCTTCATCAGTTCATCTTCTCTGGAATTCTCGTCTCAACTCCACCCTAGCAGCAGACCCATTAACAGCAGCGACACCAGCATCAAAACAAAATCAAATCAATTTTCTTCTCAATTTCTTCAGCCGATCTTCATTTGAGCATCAACAGAGGCAATTACACGATTTGCCATCTCCCTCTCCATTGAACTCTCACAGCAGCCTGATAGGTGTCTAAAACACCTTGATATTTATCTATTGTTTATGCTTTCATCGCTAAGTTTTCTTGTAAAATATGTATCTTATGTTTGCTTTTGAGTTTTTAGGTACTTTGGAGTCATTCAGAACAAAAGAAGAAGAAATGGCGCAAAAATCTCATCTCATGTGCTAGTGCTTTTGGAGGCGGATTATTTCTCACAATTTGCTTTAATTTCTTCATCTATGTCTGGTAGGCCTCTAAAGGTGTTTATATTTTATGGCCTACGGTAATACCGCAAGTGCACGGCGTCTATTGGAGACGCGGCAAGTACGGGTCGATCCCACAAGGACTTGTGGTGCTCTAAGGTGATCTAAGGCTTTCTTCAACTGAATCCCAGTGACATTGTGACAAACAGGTGGTAACACAGATATTGTTGTGCCGAAACGGCTGATATTGAAATGTGATCCTATGCTAAGGTAAACAGTGACAAAGGTATGCTTGGGTTATCAATTCCACCACTAAATTCCTAGTATGTGCTTTCAACTAAGTTAAAAGTCTTGTTCCTATAGTAGCTAAGGGCAGTGTGTCAATTCTGCCACTTAACTAAGGAGTTTCTCCATGTAAAACTTCAAATACCAGCTAAGGGTACTAACCCGAGCATTAGTTATCTAATCAAGTATAACTAATCAAAGGAATTAGATTAATAATTGAAACAAGAGTGAATCACTCTCAACTCAAGTATTAACCTAACTACGGTGCATCCATGGCTTTGGTATGCCTTTGTGAGAGAAAAGAGTTGAAGTGATAAAATTGAAGTTATCTAATAAATATTAAGCATACAAGAACATTTCAAGCGAGTTTAAACACAAGCTGTGAATTAGGGTTTCATCTCAAACCCTCACACTAAATTAAAACACAAAATTAAACCTAAATGACACTCTGGCTAACCCAGGCGTGCTCAATTTCACTCTCTACTCCTCTATTTATACATGCATCAGCCCCAAAATTCCCAAACCCTAATTCAATTTTAAAACACAAAATAATTCTCACCCACTGCTCTGAATCGCCTCTCCTCTTGTCGTGCGGCTCTGAGAACTCCATCCCTTGATTGACTGATCGAAACCCTAGTTTTAGTCTTCTCTAAATTAGCTTCTAGGGTTGGAGAAGCTAAGTGAGAGAAGGCTAAACCTAGAGAGGTGTGCGGCTGTGGCAGGTAAGGTTGGTGGTGGTGGGAAGCATGGTAGGGAGATGATGGAAGGTGTGGAGTTGCAGAGTTGGTCGGGGAATGGGTGTGGAGTTGCTCTGCAACTGATGGAGATGGTAGAGAAGAGAAGAAAGAGAAGGTGAAGATAGGAATGGTCTGCTCGATTAGGGGTATAGGGTAGGGTCATTTGCCCATTGTTGAGCGGGCACGAGCGAGTTTGATGAGAAGGGCCGCACCGAGCGTTGGATGAATAGGAGCGAAATACGAACGGCTGATAGAGGTAAGCGGTTTTGGAGCGATCTCGGTGTTGCGCGAGTACATCGAGGGTTGATGAGGCGTGTGAGCGACCGTAGGATGTGGATGAGAGAGATCTCAACGGTTTGGAGTGGACGGGCTCGGATCCGGGTCGCGGGTTGCTCCAGCTCAAGCCCATGTCTTGTAGATGAGTTGCTACTTGTTGGGTTGCAACTGTTGCGTGCGGGCTTTGGCTATCTGCTCCATAGATGCTCGACTCCACTTCTTCGCTCTTTGGCTCCTCAGCTTCTCCGAGCTTTATTTATTGCCTAAAAACACAAAATTAATTAATACAAATATTTATTCTTGAAAACAAAGAAAACACGAGAATATGGGATAATATCTCGATTTCTAAGCGCAAAAGATGAGTAAAATGCCAATAAAAAGGTGTATAAATATGCACTATTTGGCACTCATCAAATACCCCCAAACTCGAATTTTACTTGTCCTCAAGTGAAAAAAAAATAAGAAATCCTAACTATACCCCTGTCGCAGGTCTCTCGAATGCATTTAGCGTATGCACTAAGCTTTTAAACCCCTAGGTGTCCCTAGTGGACGAGTTGTAGTCTCGTGATGGTTTGAGAGGTGTACCCACAAAACCTTCTCCAACTTGAGTGTAAAAGAGTCTCAAGCATCCAAGGAGCTATGAGGACATAGAGTTTCTGCATGCTAGTAACGAAGTTAGAACTATCGAAGAACGCATTCTCATCCTTAAGTCTTGAGCGAGAAGTAACCATACCATATGAAAGAATTCGGATTCGATTGTGATCATAAGCCTCGACTTCTGCCTCACCATTAGGGTTTTATGATAATTGCACTCAAAAAGATCGCTTTTTAGTCTCTCATGTGTGCGGCAGGAATAAAGAGAGAAATCCTGCACACGTTGTAGGTAAGAAGGATAACCTTCCGAAATAAAATCTGGAGACTCCACAAAAGTGTGGACAAAAGAATCTTTTTCTAATGATCTCTAAGAAGGGAAAATCAACCATTAGTAAGGGGTGGGAGTACTCACTCACTTCTCACCCGATCGGCAATTAATATCACTCTCTCATAAGAAACCATAGAAACGTCTTCAATCTTCGGTCTTCGGTCTTCAAATGTTGATGACGAACTTCTAAACTTCACAAAACTTGACAATTTTTAACTTTTCTACTCAAATTCCTTGTTGTTTGGATTTTTCTTTTGAACTCTTCTTTACCATGGTGGTAGCAAAAATAAGAAAATAAACTACAATATTTTTTTGACTTTTGATTTTTTGAATTTTTTGAATTTTTTGAATTTTTTTTTTTTTTTTTTTTTTTTATAATAAGTGAAAATAAAAATACAAATACAAATAATGAAACAACTAACTCCATGGACAAAGGACTTTATCACTCAATTTTTCCACAACTTGTATTGTCTTGATTTTATAAATTTTATTAATTCTCATCCTATTTTCTTTTCGTTTTCTTTGTTGCACGTAAACCTTGGACTATCTCAACTTTTCTTTCCATATTCGATTCTCGCTCCGGTTCTTGACGATGATGTGTTTCTATGGGTCTTCTTGATTGAGAGAGAGAATGATGCTAACTACAAATCGATATTTAGAAGGAGTTTTCATCTTTAGACGTCACCCTCATGATTGACAAAAACTAGCACTCAAGAGATCAAAAGTAGTCTTTGAAATTGGTGCGAAGTTGGGTAGCTCACCATTCCTACCCGGAATTTACGTACGGTGACACACACTCATGACTTTTCTAGAAAGTTGCAAAAATTTGAAGGTTGGTGCCTCACTTGATGTAAAATGGGTAGTCTCCACTATGGGTGATCACAATTCTACTACCGAATATCTAACAGCACCTAATTCGCCCTCCGGTATGGTTAAATCCAACTTTAACGCTCTAATCAACTAAGGAACCCGATTGCGTTTTCCGGTACTTCCAAGTTCTGTTATTTCGGTCAGAATCTCTATGTAAACATAGCTAAAAGCATGCTAGTGACTCTAAAATCTCTAAAAGTTGGAGGTGTTTACAAAAAGAGTTGATTTTTTTTTTTTTTTTTTTTTTTTTTTTTTGTTTTTTTTTTTTGAAAATAAAAGGTAAAATAAAAGACTAAAAACTCTAAATGCAAAAATATGCAAATGCACCCCAAACCTAAATCAAACATTGTCCTCAATGTGTCTTCATATAGAAAAATTTAAACAGTCACATACCGAGAGAACTATCCGATAAGAGAAAATGGAAGAGATTACCTGGGATGTCGGCGGGAGCAAGGTTGAGCTTCATTCGTCAAGGCAAAATCCAACATTCTCGGTGGTGATTATATCGGATTAGCACAAAAAAATGCACAAGAAGACTCAACCGATTCAAGAAAGAAAAAATTAACAAGTCCTACAAAAATTTACTAATGTCTAAAGAGTTGAGGGTCAACCCAATAGAAAATATGTACAAACCTTAACAAATATAACATGAAAATGGGCTTTGGTTTATGTGGGAATTTGGTTTATTGGGCTTTTGGTTTGTTTGGGATTTGGTTTCAATGGGATTCATTTGGTTTTGTTGGGAAAGTTTGGTTTATTTGGGAAGTCTGGCCCAGCTTGGTTGCACAGCCCAGGTGTGTAGCTTAGTCTTTTGCACGGCCCAGCTAGATAGGCCAAGTTATGTGGGCTGAGTTTTGGTTATCTTTTTGTGGGCTCTAGCTGTTTGCAGCCCAGGTGAAAAGGCTCAGTATGTGGGTTGAGTTTGTGTGCGCAGCCCAACAGATGTGGGCTTAGCCAGCCCAGGTTGTGGTAACAGCACAGCCCAGTGGAATGTGGGCTCAATTTAGCCTAAGCAGCCCAGATGTGAGTTGAGTGGGCTAGAAGTCAATGGTTTGTTTTGACTATCCGGCATAGGGTTCGTTGGTGCAGAGTTTGGCAACTCGAGGCACTCGGCTGTGTGCACAGCACAGCTAGGCTCGATTGGCAAGGTGTTACACACGGCCCAAATTAGGTGCACCACAGCTCTTGCAAAGCACAACACAGGGAAGGCAGACTCACAGCTAACAAATGACAGCACAGGGTGGCAAGGCAGGTTGTGTAGCTCAGCTGATAGTAAGTTTACAAGGCTTCACACAAAGCTCGGGCAAATGACAACTAGGTTTTAAAGCACTGCCTTGGATATCTCAGTAACTCACACTTGCAACCGGGGGCTAGCAAGGTGGGAAAGGGCTCACAAGGCTCACAGGGTTCACACAGATGCACAGCTGAAATACAGGGGCTAGCCTGGCTACCTCAAACAAACAATTAGTTCAACAGGGTTTGCAGCTGAGGCACAACAGGCTCAACAGGTAGCATGCAAGTACAGGGTTCAGCAAGGCAATTGTTGGCTACCAGTTGACTGAATTAAAGCATGTAAGGGTCAAGGCAATCACAGTTGTGACAGGTTTTAGAGTCACCAGGTTGCATGGTTACACACAATCATGCTCAAAGTTGCACACAATCATGAGTCAAAGATATTCTATCATGCTCGGTGGTTTGGCTCTGTGTCTCAGCAGTTGACAGTGGTCACAAGATGATGAACAATGTTTAAGCAATTTTAACAAAGACAGATCACCTTAACACACAGACTTCAGGGAGCTGGAGTTAGATTGCACAACAACTTATACAAACAGCACAGCTCGATTATCACAACTCACAACTCATTTAAATACCACAGGAGCACACACAATTTGCAAAAGCTGATCCATTCATTCACACAAGCCACAGATGAAGTCAACTGATTCACACACAATTGGCTCACAGACCACTCAGAGCATGCACAAATTGAAAATTGGCAGGTACCAAGGCTAGTAAGATTCACAAATGCACCGTTTAGTGCTAGTTGGGCTATCCTCCTATGCGCAGTTCAGGCGCAACCGTGATGTGGTAGTGTTTGTGCACATGAACACAACAGTCAGCACACAGACATGGCGGGGCCACTCACCGAAGTGCGGGGAGTTGCTCAAATAGCTTTTCAAAACCCAAGTTTTTCTCCTTCCACTCCTTGGGCTTGCTCACCTGAGGGTATGAGTACTGATTACTCAAGGGAGAAGATCGGTTCACGTAAATATACAGGTGAAGCAATTGATTTGAATACTTACACCGGCGCATGCATTTTGGACTCGACAGGAAGCAAGGGAGCAAGAGAGCTTGACCGAAATAAAGTGTCAAAGCCAAGGTGCTCTTGAACTGAGATGCAAGGAAACAAGAAGCTACAAAACCGAGATGAACCGAGATGCAAACAATGATGCAAACAATGATGAACTGAGATGCAAAACAAGGGAGAACAATTAAATTACACTAATGCAGGGTTAAAAATTAACTATAAAGGTGGTTATATACAGGGATGATTGAAAAACAGTGAAGCGAGCCAATGAACACAGGGCACGCGCCAAGTCCCCGGCAACGGCGCCAAAAACTTGGTAGGCCTCTAAAGGTGTTTATATTTTATGGCCTACGGTATAATACCGCAAGTGCACGGCGTCTATTGGAGACGCGGCAAGTACGGGTCGATCCCACAAGGACTTGTGGTGCTCTAAGGTGATCTAAGGCTTTCTTCAACTGAATCCCAGTGACATTGTGACAAACAGGTGGTAACACAGATATTGTTGTGCCGAAACGGCTGATATTGAAATGTGATCCTATGCTAAGGTAAACAGTGACAAAGGTATGCTTGGGTTATCAATTCCACCACTAAATTCCTAGTATGTGCTTTCAACTAAGTTAAAAGTCTTGTTCCTATAGTAGCTAAGGGCAGTGTGTCAATTCTGCCACTTAACTAAGGAGTTTCTCCATGTAAAACTTCAAATACCAGCTAAGGGTACTAACCCAGAGCATTAGTTATCTAATCAAGTATAACTAATCAAAGGAATTAGCAGTTAATAATTGAAACAAGAGCTGAATCACTCTCAACTCAGTATTAACCTAACTACAGTGCATCCATGGCTTTGGTATGCACTGTGAGAGAAAAGAGTTGAAGTGATAAAATTGAAGTTATCTAATAAATATTAAGCATACAAGAACATTTCAACTGAGTTTAAACACAACTGTGAATTAGGGTTTCATCTCAAACCCTCACACTAAATTAAAACACAAAATTAAACCTAAATGACACTCTGGCTAACCCAGGCGTAACTAATTTCACTCTCTACTCCTCTATTTATACATGCATCAGCCCCAAAATTCCCAAACCCTAATTCAATTTTAAAACACAAAATAATTCTCACCCACTGCTCTGAATCGCCTCTCCTCTTGTCGTGCGGCTCTGAGAACTCCATCCCTTGATTGACTGATCAAACCCTAGTTTTAGTCTTTCTAAATTAGCTTCTAGGGTTGGAGAAGCTAAGTGAGAGAAGTCTAAACCTAGAGAGGTGTGCTTGCTGTGGCAGGTAAGGTTGGTGGTGGTGGGAAGCATGGTAGGGAGATGATGGAAGGTGTGGAGTTGCAGAGTTGGTCGGGGAATGGGTGTGGAGTTGCTCTGCAACTGATGGAGATGGTAGAGAAGAGAAGAAAGAGAAGGTGAAGATAGGAATGGTCTGCTCGATTAGGGGTATAGGGTAGGGTCATTTCGCTGTTGAGCGGGCACAGCGAGAGTTTGATGAGAACGCTGCACCGAGCGTTGGATGAATAGGAGCGAAATCTGAACGGCTGATAGAGGTAAGCGGTTTTGGAGCGATCTGGTGTTGCGCGAGTACATCGAGGGTTGATGAGGCGGCTGTAGCGACCGTAGGATGTGGATGAGAGAGATCTCAACGGTTTGGAGTGGACGGGCTCGGATCCGGGTCGCGGGTTGCTCCAGCTCAAGCCCATGTCTTGTAGATGAGTTGCTACTTGTTGGGTTGCAACTGTTGCGCGTGGCTTTGGCTATCTGCTCCATAGATGCTCGACTCCACTTCTTCGCTCTTTGGCTCCTCAGCTTCTCCGAGCTTTATTTATTGCCTAAAAACACAAAATTAATTAATACAAATATTTATTCTTGAAAACAAAGAAAACACAGAATATGGGATAATATCTGATTTCTAAGCGCAAAAGATGAGTAAAATGCCAATAAAAAGGTGTATAAATATGCACTATTTGGCACTCATCAATGTCTGAAAAGTATGTCGGCTTTAGTGATGCAAATTTTCTGTCTGAAAAGCACGACAACTTTAGTGATGACTCTCATTGAAGAGATTAAGTGGATTTGAGGAGTAAGAGACGGCTGCTGCTGGTCTAAAGAAGTTAATTAGCATAGCAGTTATTTCATGGACGAGCAATAGGGAGCCGAGCCGAGCCAACAACAGCAGACAACAACTACAGCTTAGTCTAAAGAAGCAGGAGCACACCTTGGCGGCTATTTATCTATTATCTGGGTGTCTAGAGACATTCTAGGTCGTCCCTTATCTAGTCTATTTGGGTGGCTATATGCATTTCCCCCCTCTTACACAAGACCTAAAAATCGAGAGATGAGATAATTCTTCTCATCATTGTCTTTTCTACCGAAACCAATAGAGGAGATGGCGGCTCCAAAGTATATTCACGAAAACCTAGAGTGAAATCAACTAGAGTTTGAGCGAGAGAGGGAGGTGAAGTTGTTGGAGCCGAGATAGGTAACGATTGTTAGGTATGTGAGATGAACACGAATTACAGATGTAAAGATGATGTCGATTGAATCAGTAGTTTATTGGCTCGAATTAAGGGCCGGATTAAATCGAGAGCCGAGGAGATGAAATCTACGAAATAGAGAGGGGTTTTTGAATGAGACGAGGGAACTGAGTTTGAGGAAGGCTTGAGCCGAGTTGGGTTTACACAGAAGAAGGAAAGATCAAAGTAGTAGTCTGCTGGTGATTAGATGGAGAGGGATATGAAGAACTTGTTGTTGAGTATGAAGACTGGCAGCGAGTTTGGGTTAATAAATGGCTGGAGTTCACGGTGGTTTTAGCTCGAATCGATCTTTGAATTGGGTTCGAATTGAAGTTGATTTTGGGTTTTGAATAGATTGAACTCGTGGTGGTTTCGATTTTGTTTGAGGGTTTGTTAATTGCCGAGAAAATCGGGAAAGAAGATGGAGTTTCACTATCGATGAATCGATGTTGCCGCCACGCTTGTATGAATGAATGGGTGTGTGCTTGTAATAGTGTTGCGAGGATGAATGGGCAGAAGTGGTGGACTGGTGATGTTGGCGGTTCACGAGATCTTTGTCATTGCTGTGGGTTATCAATCTTGGGAGAGCAGTTTTGGTGAGGGTGCTTGCAACTGAGAGGACAACAGGGCAAGGATGGACTCGGGTTCGTGAAATGAAGGCAGGTGCTGGTCATTGCAATAGTTGGAGTTACAGGGGGTTTTTCAGTGGGTGTTTACTAGAGCCTGAACTGGTGGAAGTAAGGGTTTGTTCTGCTGGTGCTAAAACAACACAGAGCAGTTGAGAAAGAGAAGAGACTCAAGTCTCTCGCCGCTATGTAGCATAGTGGAGCCATAATTGCAGCAAGGCTAGGAATGGACCTAGGGACTTGAACTCGGGCTGGTTGTCGCTGTTATTTTTAAATGTATGTTTAGGACTCGCAGAGCCGTGCTATGTGCCATGGAATTGTGGTGGTGTTGATGATGGTTCGGTGGATTCTCGTAATTGGCTAGTGATGTAGACCGGAATGAAGTGTAAACTAACATTGCAATTACGTATGATGCAATACAAGAGAAAGATGGCAGTGTTGCGGGTGGTTGATAAGGCTACAGGCCATGGTGCAGAGATTGGATGAAATCAGGGATGTGCTGTGCTTGCAGGTGCAGTTGTGAGCTGCTGGTGTTGAGCTGGAGCTAGTTACAGCGAAGGGGAGTCGAACTAGAGCTGTAGTAGCTGAAAGAGTGAAGCAGCAGAGATGTGGAGCTGAGCAGTGCAGGCCAGAGCAGGTACTGGAGATGGCAAGTTAGCATTGCAGGGTAGTGTCATGAGCCTACTAAGTCGAATGCTTCACTGGATCGGAAGTAAGTCATTGTTGCTATTGTAGTTGGAGATGCAAATGAGATGGTGCAAGACATTGGCGTAGATTGTGCAAATTAACCAATTGATTTAACCAGTTAGCTCACTCGGGCAAGTAAGATGTTGATTCGGTATGACTTAGTGATAGACCGAGTTGATTGACCGCCGGCCGGCCACTTTCCGCGGGAATTGGCCACGTTAAGCAACTTTCCGGGCTCTCCAGTGACTACTTACGAGCATATTTTCTACGTGGGTTTTCTCCTATGTGGGCTTGCTGGATATACTGGACTTGGACTTTTGGGGATATGACCTAGTTTGAAGAGAAAAGGCTACAAAAAGGGAAACTTCTACAACTTTTGGGGGATTTATCACGTATTCTTTTTGGAGTTTTGCAGAGAGCCGGAGCTAGGGTTTGCTTTCATTTAATATTTTCATCTTCTTTACTTTATTTCCATTATTATTTGATGATGAACTCCAATATTATGAGTAACTAAAACTCTCTTTGATTAAGGGCGATTTGAAGCCCGAAATATGAATCTATATTTGATATGAAAAACTTGTTCTCTTGCATTCATTAATGTTATTGATTGATTTCTACCATGCTAATATTGTCTATGGATTATTTGTTAAGGGTTTAAGTTCGAAATTGAATCATTAATTCTTAATCTATTTGCTAGTTTAGATTTTCTTCGACCCGTAATTGTCTAGAGAAGATAAACACAAGTAGTAATATGTGGGTATTGATGATGGGACTTTGTTAAGTACCCATATGTAGAAATCAACACTAGTAGGTGATTCATGCTTTTGAGTTCATCACTAGGAGCAACCTTATCTCACAGAACTTAGAGCACTTATTCAAGTCAAACCTAGTAAGCGTACCTCTAGGAAACTTGGCAAGTAGGAACCGGTAGTCGAGCGCTTCCGTATCCGGTGAGCTAGGAGATAGTAACGGAATAGTTGAGCGTACTAATTATTCTAGGGTTGTTAGTAACATGATAATGTGAAGAATATAGCTATCTATCAATTTGGTTTGTATTCCGTGGTCTAGAATGAACCTTTAATCAATTACATCTCATATTTGAATACATTTTACAATTTTCGAATTTCTACAACAAAATCATCTCCGCTAAGAGTATTTGCATAACAACTTAGACTTCATACCTCCCTTGGGACGATCCTATTTACATTATACTACTTGCTAGTTAAAGAGAAGTAGAGAAATTTATTTTTGCGAGTTTGACACCTCGACAAAATTGGCGCCATTGTAGGGGAGGCGGTGGCGAGTTTAGTTGTTATTTTTATTCTTAGTTGTTATTTTTGCTTTTGATTACGATTTTAGTTTACTTATTCAATCTCTTAGAATCTGATTTTCAGGTACTATTTCTTTGGTGAATGCGTGGAGAGGGCAGACCAAGTCCAATTGGTATACGTCTTCGTTCGGGCACTTTACTTAAAGACTTCATTCGAGCAGTCAACACTCCACTTCCTCAAAGTTCTACACCAAGTGAATTCTCGGACTCGGACGAAGAGGAAGACAACACAATGGGAGGTCGACCACCTGCTCCAAGAACACTCAAGGAGCTCACTTCTCCAAACCTAGATCAGCTGACCTTTATGTATTCAATTTTAACCATTGAGTTGAAACCACAATTGATTAACTTGCTGCCCAAATTCAGAGGTTTAGCGGGAGAAGATCCTAATCGTCACTTGCAACAATTCCATCATGTTGTGACTAGTATGAAGCAAGCAAGCTGCAGATGCGGATATGGCTATGATGATGACTTTTCCTTTCTCTCTTTTAGATCTTTGCAGAGAGTGGTTCTTTTGCTTACCCGCTGGAAGCATAACCACATGGAATGGGATGAAGAAATTGTTCCTTTAGAAGTATTTTCCAGCATCAAAAGCAGCTGTGATTCGCAAGGAGATTTGTGGTATTAGGCAAGTATGGGAGAGACTCTCCATGAGTATTGGGAGCGCTACAAGAAGCTTTTAGCTAGTTGTCCACACCACCAAATCGGTGACAAACTTGTGATTCAATATTTCTACGAAGGGTTGCTTTCTAATGATATAAATTTGATCGATGCCGCAAGTGGTGGTGCACTTACCAACAAGACCATTTATGAAGCTACAAGTTTGTTGGAGAATATGGCTGCGAACACTCAACAATTCTACACTCGAGATGAATCAGCAGTAAGGAAGGTGAATGAAGTTGGCAATTCTTCACACATGGAACAAAGGATGGGCAACATGGAGAGAATGATGACTCAAATAGGCTGCAGCTGTCATACCATCATCATATACCGAAGATGTTGAGCAAGCAAGTGCTATGTACCAAAATCAAGCAAAGGCCGAGGTACGATCCGTACTCCAACACATACAACCCAAAGTTGGCGTGATCATCCGAATTTCAGCTATGCAAACAAGCAAGCTGCTGCAAATCCTACTTTCAATCAACAAGGAGGATATCAATTCATGCAAAGACCACCACAAGAAACTCAAGGCACGAGTATAGATGACAAGTTGAATCTCATTCTTAACACAATGGTGCAAGATAAGCAAAAGTCGGCAATGGATATGAAGGACATCCGAACACAAATGGGTCAATTAGCTAATGCCGTGAGCAAATTGGAAGCACAAGCAGAGAGGAAAACTTCCTTCGCAACCAATAAATCACAAGGAAAATGCCAATGCTATTGAGTTACGAAGTGGGAAGCAAGTAGAGAAACCGGAAACATCACCGGTGTCCCATGAACCGATTTGGAGAAAGAAGAGGGTGAAAAGCCCCTAAAAAGGCTGACCCGGTAACAAATTCTAATTCTAAAACTCATGTTTCTACTTATGTTACTTCTCGCCTTTTCCTAGCAGGTTTGCAAAGTCGAACAAGGAGACATTGTACCAAGAGCTTTTGGAAATCTTTAAGAAGATTGAAGTGAACATTCCACTCATTGAGGCGATAAGGCAAGTTCCACGTTGGGCAAAGTTCTTGAAGGAATTGTGCACTAACAAGCACAAATTAACCGTAATGAGGTAATGAGTGTGGGGGAGAATGCTACGACATATCTTTAAAAGAAACTCCCACCTAAGTTGAAAGATCCCGGTAATTTCACCATACCATGTACTATTGGTAAAATCAGATTTGAATGTGCTTTGTTAGATTTAAGAGCATCCATTAATGTTATGCCTGCCTCCGTTTATGAATCATTGAATCTTGGACCTCTTAAGAATACCGGTATTGTTATACAACTTGCCGATAGGTCTAATTCTTACCCGAAAGGGGTTATTGAAGATGTTTTGGTGCAGGTTAATCAACTCATATTTCATTTGATTTCTATGTTCTTGACATGATGGATGAAGATTCACCATCGTCTACTCCCTTCTTTGTTGGGTAGACCGTTCATGAGAACCGCTAGAACAAAGATAGATGTTTTTAAAGGCTCCTTAACTATGGAATTTGATGACGAAATCATAAGTTTCAATATCTTTGAAGCTATGAGATATCCTAGTGATGTGCATTCCTGTTTTTCAATTGATATTATTGATTCTTTAGCTCAACAGATTTTTGAATTGAATGGTGAAGATGCTTTAGAAAACACCATAGTGGAAGGTTTAGGTTATGGGAAATATAAAGACCTTGAAAGTGAATTGTCTATTTGTGATGAGCTTAAAGAGGCTGTTTTAGCTCTTAACTCATTAAAAGAAGTTCCACAAAAGTATAATGCGTCTTATGTTTCTTTGCCGCTTACTAATGAGAAACTTTTACCATCGATTGTGCAGGCACCTATTCTTGAGTTGAAACCTCTTCCGGATCACCTTAAATATGTATATTTGGGTGATAAGGAAGAGTTGCCGGTGATCATTGCCAACAACCTTACCAAGGTGCAAGAGGAGAAGCTTGTTCGAGTGCTAAGAGAGTACAAGTCTGCCATTGGGTGGACTATAGCCGATATCAAAGGAATCAGTCCTTCCACATGTATGCACCGAATACTTCTTGAGGAGGGGGCAAAACCAACAAGAGAAGCTCAACGTCGCTTGAACCCTCCGATGATGGAAGTAGTCAAGAAGGAAATCCTGAAGTTGTTGGAAGTAGGGGTGATCTATCCCATATCCGATAGCAAATGGGTGAGCCCGATTCAAGTCGTTCCAAAGAAGTCCGGAATCACGGTGGTGAAAAACGAAGATAATGACTTGGTTCCAACTAGAATCCGGACGGTTGGAGAGTGTGCATTGATTACCGAAAGCTCAACTCTACCACCCGAAAGGACCATTTTCCCTTACCATTCATTGATCAAATGCTTGAAAGGTTGGCTAGACATGCTTTTTACTCGCTTCCTTGATGGTTTTTCAGGTTATAACCAGATTGTAATAGCCGGAAGATCAAGAAAAGACGACGTTTACTTGTCCTTTTGGCACTTTCGCGTATAGACGTATGCCATTTGGCTTGTGCAATGCACCAGCCACTTTTCAACGTTGTATGGTAAGTATATTCTCAGATTATGTGGAAAGCATCATAGAAGTGTTTATGGATGATTTCAAGGCGTGTATGGTGATTCTTTTGACAAATGCTTAGATAACCTTGCACTTATTCTTAAACGATGCGTAGAAACTAATCTTGTGCTTAATTGGGAAAAATGTCACTTTATGGTCAATCATGGGATTGTGCTAGGTCATGTTGTATCCTCTAAGGGGTTAGAAGTTGACAAGGCTAAGATAGATTTGATTCGAACTTACAATACCCCACAAATGTGAGGGAGGTTCGCTCTTTTCTTGGTCATGCAGGTTTTTATAGGAGATTCATCAAGGATTTCTCCAAGATTGCAATGCCCCTGTGTAGACTCTTGCAAAAAGATGTGGCCTTTGATTGTGACAAGGAATGCAAGGAAGCTTTCGACACCTTGAAAGAGTTGTTGACTGCCGCACCAATCATCAAACCACCGGACTGGAGCAAGCCATTTGAGTTGATGTGCGATGCAAGTGATTATGCCGTTGGAGCCGTGTTGGGACAGCGAGATGGCAAAGTTCCATATGCCATTTATTATGCTTCTAGAACTCTCAACGGAGCACAAATCAACTACTCAACTACTGAAAAGGAGCTTTTGGCCATAGTGTTTGCACTAGAGAAGTTTCGATCTTATTTGGTGGGTACAAAGGTGGTGGTTTTCTCTGACCATGCTGCACTTCGATACTTGCTCACAAAGAAGGATGCTAAGCCAAGGCTTATAAGGTGGATACTTCTTCTTCAAGAGTTCAACATGCAAATCAAGGACAAGAAGGGCGAGTGAGAATACCGTAGCGAGATCATTTAAGCAGATTGGTTGTGTCCGAAGAAGCGATTCCCTTTGCATGATAGCTTCCGGATGAGCAACTCTTTGCGGTTGGAGGCACAACTCCATGGTACGCCGATATCGTTAACTTCTTGGTGACGGGACAAGTACCTAGTTCCATGTCTACATTCCAAAAACACAAGCTCAAGAAGATTGCTAAGCAATATATATGGGATGAACCTTATTTGTGGAAGCATTGCTCCGATCAAATGATCCGCAGTGCGTACTCGAATCCGAGTTCCAATCAATTCTGAATTTTTGTCACTCATATGCTTGTGGTGGCCATTTCGGAGCCAAGAGGACAGCCCTCAAGGTTCTCGAAAGTGGTTTTTATTGGCCTACATTGTTTAAGGATGCATATCTATGTTGTAAGGCTTGTGATAGGTGTCAAAGGACAGGCAACCTTGGTGCTAGAAACCAAATGCCGCAAACACCAATTCTCATTTGTTGAGATTTTTGATGTTTGGGGTATCGATTTTATGGGGCCTTTTGTGAATTCCAATGGGAAATTTTTATACTTCTTGCTGTAGATTATGTTTCTAAGTGGGTGGAAGCTAAAGCCACCCCTACCAATGATTCTCATATTGTTTGTGAGTTTGTGAAGGAACATATCTTTTCTAGGTTTGGAACACCTCGAGTGGTGATTAGTGATGGAGGTTCGCACTTCAAGAGATCCTTTCACGCTCTTCTAAAGAAGTATAACATTTCTCATAAAGTTGGCACACCGTACCATCCACAAATGAGTGGACAAGCTGAAATTTCCAACCGGGAGATTAAGTTCATCTTAGAGAAGACGGTGAATGTTACAAGGAAAGATTGGAGTTATAGACTCAATGACGCTTTGTGGGCGTATAGGGATGACTTATAAGACACCCATCGGTATGTCTCCTTTTAGGCTTGTCTATGGCAAACCTTGCCATCTTCCCGTCGAACTTGAACACAAAGCTTATTGGGCTATCAAGGTATGTAATATGGAATTAGATGCAGCTGGTGAACATAGGAAACTTCAGCTCAATGAATTAGAAGAGATACGAAATGATGCATATGAAAGTTCACGCATTTATAAAGAAAAGACCAAGGCTTTCCATGATAAAATGATTTCCGAAAGAGTTTTGAAATAGGGCAGAAAGTACTTTTATTCCATTCTCGTCTTAAATTGTTTCCGGTAAACTTAGGTCCCGGTGGGTTGGACCATTTGTTGTTACTAATGTGTTTGCGCATGGTGCAGTTGAAATTACTAGTCCCAAAACAGGGCTGATTTCCAAGGTTAACGGCCATCGCTTGAAACCATACTATGAGCAGTTTGTGACGGAGAATCATGATATGATCACATTGAGTGATCCACTCCCTCTGGAGGAGTAATTGGAGCTGAACGTCGGGCTGACGACGTTAAACCAAGCGCTAAGTGGGAGGCAACCCACCGGTTTTGTATCTTTCCCTTTATCTTTTTATTTTTAAAGCATTTTATCTTTATTTTCTTGTTTTTGCATATCATTTATGGGAATTTCCCACCTTGAACCTTCGTTGGATGATTCAATTTTACATTGAGGACAATGTAAAGTTTAAGTGTGGGGGAGCATTTATATGTTTGTATAGTTTGTTTTATGCGTTTAGTAGTTTTATGCCATAAAAAAAAAAAAAAAATCAGAAAAATAGAAAAACCAAGAAAAATTTGTGCTTTTTGAACTCCGAAATCTAGAAACTTGTGCCTTTAGGATGACACTATTAGTGGATGGAATCATTTTGAATGCAGGAGTTGAGGAACCCATTAATTAACAAGAACGAGCATAGCTCAGAAATCACAAATAACATGATAGTCGTTACCATATCTCGGAATATCACCATATCGCATTCTATTTTTATTTTTCCATATTTATCTATTGTTCTCTAAGTGTTTTGGTGGGTCACTAAACATCGACGTGTTATTACTGCTAGGATGAAATAGAGTGATTGAGTTGCTAGAAAAAGAAAAAAAAGAGACCGACCAATTAGACCAAACGGAATAAGAATGACACTTGGGAATAGCAGTATGTGTGAAACGTAGTCCCTGTCTCCGTCGTTTAAACAAGCGTGGAATGCAGGATCCAAGGCAACTATCACGTACTTGCTGACAAGAAGCATGCGCTTGGATCCAAAAGATCGAATCATGCTGTCAAAAAAAAAAAAAAAAAAAAAAAAAAAAAAAAAAAAAAACAAACAAAGTGAAAAAGAAAAGAAAAAAAAAAGAGAAAAGAAAGTATTATATTTGGTGAATAAAGTCACTCCTGGTTCCCTTGTATATGCCAGTGAGTTGATGTAGAAATAAGTTTGTTGACCATTTGGTTCCCTTGTATATGCCAGTGTGTTGACATTAGAATTGACCAGTAGCTCAATCCAATAGGAATAGGTTCATCTTAGTAGTGACCTTCAGACAGATATGGGAAACATCGAACACTTGTGAACATTCACCAACATCTACATCTATATCCATCTTCTTAATCTTTTCATTGTGATTGTGGTTTGTTAGTTTCCGAGTATTGTGGCTTGTTCGACTATCTAATTAGAGCTTCATTTACTTATATATGAACTGAATTTGTGCAAGGTACCTCCTCCTGTAGTCATTTTGGATTCATTCATTGATTTGTCACAAATAGACGGAGTTGGAAATATAGGTTTTGTAGGCGGACCTCTTGTAAACCTTCACGAGACTAAAACTCGTCCACTAGGGACACCTAGGGGTTTAAAGGCTTCAATTATTCATGCTTAGAGTAACCGTTGCCTCGACGAGACGGAGTTGTATGTATGTTTTAAAATTATTTTGTTTGATTTGCTCGAGGACTAGCAAAGTCTAAGTGTGGGGGAATTTGATAGGTGTCTAAAACACCTTGATATTTATCTATTGTTTATGCTTTCTTCGCTAAGTTTTCTTGTAAAATATGTATCTTATGTTTGCTTTTGAGTTTTTAGGTACTTTGGAGTCATTCAGAACAAAAGAAGAAGAAATGGCGCAAAAATCTCATCTCATGTGCTAGTGCTTTTAGAGGCGGATTATTTCTCACAATTTGCTTTAATTTCTTCATCTATGTCTGAAAAGTATGTCGGCTTTAGTGATGCAAATTTTCTGTCTGAAAAGCACGACAACTTTAGTGATGACTCTCATTGAAGAGATTAAGTGGATTTGAGGAGTAAGAGACGGCAGTGCTTCTTTGGTGTGCGTTCATTTGGAGCTAAATTAGCATAGCAGTTATTTCATGGACGAGCAATAGGGAGCCGAGCCGAGCCAACAACAGCAGACAACAACTACAGCTTAGTCTAAAGAAGCAGGAGCACACCTTGGCGGCTATTTATCTATTATCTGGGTGTCTAGAGACATTCTAGGTCGTCCCTTATCTAGTCTATTTGGGTGGCTATATGCATTTCCCCCCTCTTACACAAGACCTAAAAATCAGAGATGAGATAATTCTTCTCATCATTGTCTTTTCTACCTGAAACCAATAGAGGAGATGGAGGCTCCAAAGATATTCACAGTAAACCTAGAGTGAAATCAACTAGAGTTTGAGCAAGAGAGGGAGGTGAAGTTGTTGGAGCTGAGATAGGTAACGATTGTTAGGGTATGTGAGATGAACACGAATTACAGATGTAAAGATGATGTCGATTGAATCTGGTAGTTTATTGGCTCGAATTAAGGGCTGGATTAAATCGAGAGCTGAGGAGATGAAATCTCTGAAATAGAGAGGGGTTTTTGAATGAGACGAGGGAATCGAAGGTTTGAGGAAGGCTTGAGCCCGAGTTGGGTTTTACACGAGAAGAAGGAAAGATCAAAGTAGTAGCTCTTTGGTGATTAGATGGAGAGGGATATGAAGAACTTGTTGTTCGTAGTATGAAGACTGGCAGCAGAGTTTGGGTTAATAAATGGCTGGAGTTCACGGTGGTTTTAGCTCGAACGATCTTCAATTGGGTTCGAATTGAAGTTGATTTTGGGTTTTGAATAGATTGAACTCGTGGTGGTTTCGATTTTGTTTGAGGGTTTGTTAATTGCCGAGAAAATCAGGAAAGAAGATGGAGTTTCACTATCAGTAACTGATGTTGCTGCCACTGCTTGTATGAATGAATGGGTGTGTGCTTGTAATAGTGTTGCAGGGATGAATGGCAAAAAGTGGTGGATCGGTGATGTTGGCGGTTCGAGATACCGTCATTCTGTGGGTTATCAATCTTGGGAGCGACAAGTTTCAGGTGAGGGTGCTTGCAAACCGAGAGGACAACATGGCAAGGATGGACTCGGGTTCGTGAAATGAAGGCAGTGTTTGGTCATTGCAATAGTTGGAGTTACAGGGGTTTTTCAAAGTGGGTGTTTACTAGAGCTCAAATCGGTGGAAGTAAGGGTTTGTTCTCTGGTGCTAAAACAACACAGAGCGGGTTGAGAAAGAGAAGAGACTCAAGTCTCGCCGCTATGTAGCATAGTGGAGCCATGATTGCAGAGGCAAGGCTAGGAATGGACCTAGGGACTTGAACTCGTGTCTGGTTGCCGCCGTTATTTGTAAATGTATGTTTAGGACTCGCAGGAGCTGTGCTATGTGCCATGGAATTGTGGTGGTGTTGATGATGGTTCTGGTGGATTCTCGTAATTGGCTAGCTGATGTAGACTGGAATGAAGTGTAAACTAACATTGCAATTGCTGATGATGATGCAATACAAGAGAAAGATGGCGTGTTGCGGGTGGTTGATAAGGCTACGTGCCATGGTGCGTAGATTGGATGAAATCGTGGATGTGTTTGTGCTTGCAGTGCATTGTGAGCTGGGTGTTGAGCCGAGCTAGTTACCGGGCGGGGAGTCGAACTAGAGCCGTAGTAGCCGAAAGAGTGAAGCAAACGAGAGATGTGGAGCTGAAAGGCAGCAGAAAGAGTGACTGGAGATGGCAAGTTAGCATTGCAGGTAGTGCCGCAGCCTACTAAGCTCGAATGCTTCACCTGACCGGGAAGTAAGTGCTATGTTATTGTAGTTGGAGATGCGGTGAGATGGTGCAAAGCATTGGCGAGATTGTGCAAATTAACCAATTCAGATTTAACCAGTTAGCTCACCGTGCAAGTAAGATGTTGATTCGGTATGACTTAGTGATTGATCGAGTTGATTGACCGCCGGCCGGCCACTTTCCGGCGGAATTCCGTCCACGTTCCGGCAACTTTCTGGGCTCTCCAGTGACTACTTTCTGAGCATATTTTCTACGTGGGTTTTCTCCTATGTGGGCTTGCTGGATATACTGGACTTGGACTTTTGGGGATATGACCTAGTTTGAAGAGAAAAGGCTACAAAAAGGGAAACTTCTACAACTTTTGGGGGATTTATCACGTATTCTTTTTGGAGTTTTGCGAGTTTTGAGCTAGGGTTTGCTTTCATTTAATATTTTCATCTTCTTTACTTTATTTCCATTATTATTTGATGATGAACTCCAATATTATGAGTAACTAAAACTCTCTTTGATTAAGGGCGATTTCGAAGCCCGAAATATGAATCTATATTTGATATGAAAAACTTGTTCTCTTGCATTCATTAATGTTATTGATTGATTTCTACCATGCTAATATTGTCTATGGATTATTTGTTAAGGGTTTAAGTTCGAAATTGAATCATTAATTCTTGATCTATTTGCTAGTTTAGATTTTCTTGACCCGTAATTGTCTAGAGAAGATAAACACAAGTAGTAATATGTGGGTATTGATGATGGGACTTTGTTAAGTACCCATATGTAGAAATCAACACTAGTAGGTGATTCATGCTTTTGAGTTCATCACTAGGAGCAACCTTATCTCACAGAACTTAGAGCACTTATTCAAGTCAAACCTAGTAAGCGTACCTCTAGGAAACTTGGCAAGTAGGAACCGGTAGTCGAGCGCTTCCGTATCCGGTGAGCTAGGAGATAGTAACGGAATAGTTGAGCGTACTAATTATTCTAGGGTTGTTAGTAACATGATAATGTGAAGAATATAGCTATCTATCAATTTGGTTTGTATTCCGTGGTCTAGAATGAACCTTTAATCAATTACATCTCATATTTGAATACATTTTACAATTTTCGTAAGATTTCTACAACAAAATCATCTCCGCTAAGAGTATTTGCATAACAACTTAGACTTCATACCTCCCTTGGGACGATCCTACTTACATTATACTACTTGCTAGTTAAAGAGAAGTAGAGAAATTTATTTTTGCGAGTTTGACACCTCGTCACAGCCTCTTCATCGATCTACCATCAACTTCTTCTCCCACTCTGTGAATTTCTCGATCTAATTCCCATCGTGTTCACTTCCATCATTTCCTCTCTATTTTTCTGTGATATTCATGTGTCGACAATAATGAGAAGAAATAACTTCTCTCTGAATTCCAGGGCTAGGTAATAGCTGTTATTCCTATAGGCGCCCAACACATGATACAGGCCACCAAGTACTCTTTTTGTACTGTCAGTCCTTGGGAACTGACAAGCTTAACTGTTGATTTTGCTCGTAACCTTCTCATACGGAACCGGAATGGCCTCGTTCTTTTGCCGATAGCTTCGCCTTTTCGCTCTCGTCACCATGATGAAAAAGAAATCCAACATTTGAGCAAGTTCTACTTCTTTTCGCTCCAATGACTCCGAGATACCTAATCTACTCAAAAGCAAACATAAGATACATAATTTACAAGAAAATTCGCAAAGAAAGCGTAACTACTAGATAGTAAATTAGTTGTTTTAGACACCTATCAACGGTCTTCCGGATGCTCGTAAGCGGGGTGCCACAGAGGCCTGGCAAACTCACAGTTCTTATACAAGCTCAACTCGATTTGCAAAGTAACTGGCTCAGCAGTTACAAACTCTTTCCCCGAGAAGTTGGCCTACTCTCCAACTTTAAGTTTTCCGTTAAGGAAAATATTTGTGGACAAGTCCACTCCGCACATCCAAGAGTTATCTCGCAACTTGCTCGATACCAATCGTGACGGACGGAAAATTACGCCTTGGGGCGTTGCCCCTCAGGCCGTAACTTCCCCGATGCGCCATGATGATGCTACGATCCGGGCCTTAAAGCTAGGCAAATGCACGTTCATTTGCCCTTGCAAGCATGCTCATGGAGCATGATGCAGCTAACTTAGCTTCCACACCATTCCAACTTACCCTTGTTCCGCAAAGGGTTTATTAAGAAAGCAAAAACTTTCTTAATACGGCAAAAACGGCCTTTCGAGGCCCTAAACGATGGAATTTGGCTAAATTTTGGTGACCATCATGTCTTGATCTTTGGGTCGTTTCCCATCAAAATGGACTCCTCTTGAGCTAAATTACGACACTCGGGTTTTTAGCCTATGTCGAACGCCTTGATAGGAAGTATGAGCATCCAAGGAATGGAATGCAACTAGCCTCATCAAGTATGGCCACAATCATCTCTTGCGTCGAGCTGCCGAGCCAGATGATATGAGAGGCCAAAGTGCCGCAATCATCTCTAAATTAGATGATATGAGCGACAACGTGCCTTTGGGCAATGCCGCAACTCATTGCGGCTGCCTACGTACCCTTCCATACTCTAAAGGGATCAAGCACAGACCGTAGTTCATCATCGAAGGGACAAGCAACTCATTCCAACTCGTTTTCTAGGTCGTGTCCAAGCAATAGTGGTAATGGCCTAGTCCGTATAGGTCGTTCCGCCAAAATGCATCCAAGTGATGCATGTTCGGTCCGCAATATGGCATAACGATGCCTAAGCACCAAATGCCCTCTTCACGAGGCTACGGAACTATAAATGAGCCTTAGGCATCATTTATACTCTTCCGGCTAAGCTATGAAGCTTACTTGGTACATAGTCCGCATATGCACCTTCAACCAACTAACCCTCCCTATATGTCTTAATGGAATTTCTACAAGTATGGAAAGGGGAGCATATTGACATGCTTGCTTCACTATTCATGGACGTTGCCATGAATTTCTGAATGACTGGCCAAGATGGATGTACATTCAGTCCTAGCTCACATGCCAGTTCCATTGTCCGGCCATGTGGGCCGTCCACTGCCAACCCGATGCCCGACCATGTGGTTCGTTCACTGCCAACCCGATGTCCGGCCATGTGGGCCGTCTACTGCCAACCCGATGTCCGGCCATGTTGGCCGTACATTTTCAAGGTCATCCACCCAACTGACCTAATGCATCTTTTGATGCAAGATTGGCTCTTGGCCAATGTAGCTTCCAACTAATGTCATATTGGCCTTAGCCAATATGCATATGCGATGTGCCTTACTTGGCACCCGATATGGCTTAGGGCCATATACATCTCACCATGCAAAGGAAGCTTTGGATGAAGCTTCATCACAAGCAAATGGCGCATCTTTTAGCATGCGCCATGCTAAAAACACGGGGTGTTACATTATCACACCCTTCAAAGAATTTCGTCCCCGAAATTCAAAACCAAAACTATTGTGGACAATCTCTTCGAGTTGGATTTCCTGAGAAAAAGTCCCATACCAGATGCTCGTAAATCTTGGGTTTCTTCAAGTTGTCATGAACAACAATTTAGACCTTCTCGAGCACATGTCCCATACCACCCGCCCAGAATCCAAAAAGTGCCCACAACAAAACCAAGAATCGCAATTGGCTGCCAAGAGGATATCTCGACAAGGTATCCTATATAGCATCCCATACTACCACCCAGGAATCCCTCAGGTTCACAAGTTGAAAGATGTCATCGAAATGACAAGGCAAAACTCAACGCAACACTGTGAGGGCCAATCTCTAATACCAGTGCAGTTGGATGCAAGCCACCGTACCTGACGGATTTACCGGGTGATCGCTGTCGTATGCGTCAAAAATAATTTCTCTTTCCTAAAGTATATGATAAGAAAGAGTTCGTTTCCACAGAGAGGCGATTGTAGTTATTATGTATTCAATTTCTTAAAGTAACCAATTGGGGGGATTTCTGATTTTATGTAAGCAATAAAAGCAAATTAAAAGCAAAGTAAATTGTAGAAAGTAATCAATAAAGAAAGATATTGGTCAAGGAATTCATCTTCAATCTTAGTCATGTGCTTGCATATATGATTAGAATTACGATTTAATCTCTTATATTATCAAAAGCCTAGAGAATCAAGAGAGCAAGATAATCTATTAATTTCCTAAGTTCATCAACACACACATTAGAGCTGCATATGTGAATTCTACCTAAAGAATAACCTAACGCCTTGCGCTAATTAAGTTCAATTCCTAGGAGCATTAAGTTTCAGAAATAGGCTAATCAATGCAATTGTCATACGTTTGGCATAACAATTCGGACAATGGTCAAACTCTACATATGATTACGAGAGTGTATCACTACAAACCGTAAACATATCATGCTACTTGTATTCAGGGTTATCGCTCGATGAAAAACCCTAAAATAGCTATGGACTAGGATGCAAGTTCAATTAATTGGCCACTTAACTAATCAAACATCATAATCCTATCACAATACATCAATCATGTGATTATTAAAAACAATAGATATATGAGCGATAATTAAGAGAGAAAACTAATACATAAAGCAAACACAAGTTTTAGAAATATGACTACATCCTAGAATTTAGCTACTCATAGCTATGGAGTTCATCACCAAAAATATGAATTGAATAAAGAAGAAGATGAACAAAAGCAAACCCTAGTTGCGTAAACAAAAGCGGCTCTCCAAAGTTCCAAGAATAAAAACGTCCTCCCAAAAGTTGTAGAACTTCTCTTTTATAGCTCCTCTTGTTCCAAAATTAGGTCTAGTCTTCAAAGTCCATTAGATGAAAATCCACCAAGCCCATAAGTGAGAGAAACCCATGTAGAAAATATGTCCAAAAATACGCCACCGGAAAACTGGTATTATGGCCGGAAATCGGCCGGAATCCGGCACCGAAAAGTAGCTCAGGTGACCGGCAAAGTCCGCCCGGTCACCGGTCAACGAGTCGAATCGGCCAGGTCAATTCAGTCAAGTCACTGAGTCAAACCGGGTCAATCACCGAGTCAGATGACTCAACTCAGTAAGATCATGAGTCAGAACCGAGTCAGCTATTCAGGTGAGCTAACTGGTCTGACTCAGTTGAGTTGCCATGGCTTGAATCATTTCACATACTAGAATCTGAGCTGCACCAAACAACCAGCCCTGATGGCCCTTCATTGACCATACAACCATGTCATTCCCAGTTGCACCACCGCAAAACACCACCATTCCATACAATCACTGCATCGCCATAATTATTGCAGCACCCTGTAAGTTTCATCCAACTCATTCATTTTTTTCAAGCCTGAGCTTCACTTTAGGCATACAGACCATGGCATCAAGCACCAATTAACACCATGGCTTAACTGCGATACCAGACTACCAACCACAACTCCTTGCATCTCGGACATCACAAACCCAGTAGCTCAATCCATCCTCAGCTCATTTGTACTTCAAATTCCATCCAACTCAGGCCAACAGCCTCCTACGCAGCTCATACTTCATTCTTTGTTACTCCATTATCTCATTTCGGCTACAGATTCCTTGCAGCATCCCATCTAAACAGCTTCATTCACTATCTCAGTCATACCACCACCGAGCCACTCTTCACCAAAGACAAACCTCCAGATCATTTGCCATGCCTCGCAATTCCACATCAATCCCAAAGAAGCCCCGTAGCTTCTTTGTCCAAGCATTTTTAATCGCACGATCAAAAGCGGCAATCGTACACCTGCACCTGCCTCACAACTCCATCTCGTTTCAGTGCAACACCTTCTTATCTTCATCTTCACGACAATTTCACTCCCAACTCGCCTTACCGCTGTACCAACCTCCATTACCAGCCTAAACTTGATCCATAATACCTACGACAACAACATTTTCATTCCACCGTTCTTAGCTCAATGGAACTCAACCATCAGACTCAACAAAACCCATTGTAAACGTCTACCAGCATCACTGGCTATCAGTTCCATTCCCGTGTCTCAGAACCTCAACCAAGCTTCTAACAACTGCCAAATACACCTCATTTCTGCATATAGAGCCATGACTCATAGCTGCACATAATAAGTGATCTCCTCCTTCTTTCTCACTTGCCGGAATCGACCGAACTCCACAACCGCACTGCAGTTCAATGATAGCAAGAATATCCCAATAGATAGCAAAGAACACGTTTTGCGATCGCATTTCAGCTCAAAGTACCACCAAACTCAATCCAGGTTCGAACCAAAATCAACTCACCTCTCCTTCTCTCGTGTCGACTCCATTTTATCTCGACCGCAACCACGTAATCCATATAGAAACAACCCAATTTCTCTGCTTCGTCTTAACAAGATCTCGCCGCAGCTAATGAACTTGGTTTACGCATTTTCATGAACACCTGATGAGCAGGAACTAATGGTGCGTCTGTGCATCGAGAATCATCTTCATATCCCCTCCAAGACCCTGCACAATGCAAACTAACTCAAACCCATCACTCCAATTCCATCAGGAACTGCAAATCATTCATAATCTCATTCATTTGTGAGCTTAAGAACAAGACAGTCAACACCATCTTCTCTTGCCGTTGTAACTTCAACTCCAATCACAGCAGCAACCATTATCGTCTTCCACATCAAATCCTCTTCTTCTCGGACTCGAGATATTCTTGTAAATGACCACAACAGAACTCAAAGATTCGGTCACCTTCTCATCTGCCGATTTTGTTCATCTAGCCATGGCCCAAATACAGCCTCAACCTGTACAAGTCGAGCAACCCCCTTCCTTGTTCATCTCCAGCTACCAGTTGTTCTCACACAGACATCAAACCTCATTATCTCACACAGCTTCAGATCTCCATTCTTCCCCTCTGTGTTTGTGAATTGAATTTTGTTCAAAGAGACCTAATTTCATTTCTTTGTATTTTTTCTCCACTGATCTCCTCCATTTCTTCACAAAGCAGCAGCAACGGAGAGTAAATAGAGAAAAGGGAAAAATGGGGAAAATGAACCCTAACTCTCCCTCTCGACCTTTGTCGGGTTACAACACATGGAATTACTATTGACACCCAGTGCTTGGATATGAACCACCCGTGTCTTCTTGTACTGTCAGTTACAGGGAGCTGACAAGCTTATTCATAAGTTTTGCTCATAACTTCATCATACCACGTCGGATTGACCTCGTTCGTTCTCCCGTGAGTTCCCTTTTTGCATTTTCCGCTCCAAATGAATGATTTCATCTTCTTTTGCTCCAAATGACCCCAAAGTACCTAATAACTCAAAAACAAACATAAGATACATAATTTACAAGAAAACTCGCAAAGAAAGCATAACTACTAGATAGTAAATTAGGTGTATTCTACACCTATCAAATTCCCCCACACTTAGACTTTGCTAGTCCTCGAGCAAATCAAACAAAACAATTCTAAAGAATACATACAACTCCGTGTCGTCGAGGCTACGGTTACTCTTAGCATAAATAACAAGCCTTTGAACCCCTAGGTGTCCCTAGTGGACGAGTTATAGTCTCGTGAGGGTTTACTAGAGATATACCCACAAAACCTACTTTTCCAACTTACTAGTTCTCCGTAATGATAGCATCCAACGCGCTAAGAAGACATAGAAATTCTGCACACTAGTCATAAGAAGTTAGACACATAAATGAACACAATCTCATCCTTAAAAGTTGAGAGAGAAATAACCATCCCTTCTCGACAAAAATTCGGGTTCGGAGTGATCGAAAGTCTCGACTCGCCTCACAAGAAAGGGTTTTATGATGTTGCTCTCAATAATAAATGACTTTTTATGGGTCACACATGTGTCCAAGGTTGGAATGAAGAGAGAATCTGCGACACGTTGAATGGTAGGAAGGTAAAAACCCTCCGAAATATTTTAAAAACCCACATCTTTTAATTCATTTTGAAAACCCATTTTTCTGATGATCTCTTCGAAAGGAAATCAACCACTTAACGAAGGTGGGAATATGCTTACTTACCTCGTTATCCGTTCGGAGTGCAGCTAGCACCACTCTCACAAAGATCCATAGAAACGTCTTCGGTCTTCTATCGGTGTCTTCATCTTCGTCTTCGGTCTTCAACTCTTGATGATAACTCTTGAACTTCGTAGAATCTTGACAATGTGATTCTTTCCTCTAATTCCTTGTTGCTTGAAACTTCATTATAGATATTCCTTCTCTCCATTGGCTTTATTGAAAGAATACAAAACTAAAAACAAACTATACAAACCCAAAATATGATACAATAAATTTTTCTTGTCTCTTTTTTTTTTCTTTCTTTTTTTTTTATATATATTTTTTTTTTATACTCTTTTTTTATGAGACAAGAAAAATAAATAAAACAAATACAAAATTAAAAACAAAACAAAATAATAAAAACTAGTAACGAACTTAAAAATTTTCTCTTGTCTTATTTTTTTTTCTTATTTTTTAATTTTTTTTTTCTCTTTTTTTTTCTCTTTCTAATTTTCGTTTTTTTTTTTTTTTTTTTTTCTAAGACAAGAGAAAAATAAAATACAAATAAAACAAAATAAAAACGTAAGTACAAAGGCCATGGTGTAAGTACTTTACCGCTTGATTCTTCACAACTTATATGTCTTGATATCATAAACTTCTCGAACTCTCATCTTTATAATCTCCGCTCTTATACAATAGTCTTCAACTTGTAAAAATTCTGCTCCTTGTCTTGTTGCTTTACTTGAATCTGAAATCTGCTCATGTCTGTATTGTTGCTTGTAAACCTTGAACGTCTTCAACTTTCCTTCAAATTTGTGATACTCCTCTTGTTGATGATGATGGTGTTTCTATGGACTGTTGGTGTAGAGAGATAAGGTAGATGGTGCTAATCGCGAACAAGATTACAAGTGGTATATAAGTTAGCAATTCGATGTCACCATCATGGTTGATAAAAATAGCACTCAAGAGATCAAAATAGTGCTTCTATGGTGGGAGGTTGGGCAGCTCACCATTCTGCCCGGAATTTACGTACGGTGACACACACTCTAAAAGCACAAATTTAGACAGGTACAAAGAATTGAAGGTTGATGCGTGTCGTAACCACAACAAATTAATTAATACTTTACTACCTAATTAACAAGTAATATAGGGTAGTCAAGGTCGATCCCACGAGGAGCACGAGATTCTAGTTGTAAAAATTGTCACAAAAGGGGGTGTAAAAAAGCAAAAGAAAATAAACACAAAGAATTAAAAGATAAATTTGAAAGCAATAAGAGAGACAAGATCAAGGAATCCTTCTTCGTTACGAAATAATGAATCAAGTTATGTTCTTTTCTACTTGTTATTAGTCACAGTTATCACCAACCGTAGGATAGCAGTCCGCTTAGCTAGCCCCAAAATCCCTAATTTCACCGAGTAAATGTGTCCGCTTTAGTTATCGATTCTATTCAAAAGAACCACCACGAGGTTCTCTTACAAGATGTAATTCCCCGAATGCATTAAGATCTATGAATTTAGGTTTAGTACTAGTAGTTAAACTCGGTTCGCTTGGTTCACTTTCTAGCGTTGTTTCTACACACAATTGCTCCACGGAATCCCTCCGCAAGGTCTCGTGTTTGCTACTTATGTAAAGAGTCAAGAAACGATTACTTATCCCCTAACTTTCACTAGCTTTAGATTAAACTAACAAATCAATTGAGCATGCATTCTAAACAATCTATCAATCAATCATGAATGTCTTTAAGATCATTCCTATTAGTAAAAACAAACGATAATCATGTGAAAAACTTCAAGATAGAATTAAAAACAAAAACTCAAATCATATTAAGAACTAGGAATTCATCCTCAATCAATAAAATTAGCTACTCATGGTAAAGAGTTCACACAAAGAATAAGAAAAGAAAAGTGTTGTGTGTGTAGAGATGTGTGTAAAAGATGTGTAGAGAGAGATGTGTAGAAGTTGTAGAAAACTTCTCTATTTATAGGCTTCAATATTCTCCAAATATTCCAAGGAATAGAATCCTTTTCCTTTTGTAATTCAATTTCCAAATCCAAGCTTTTCTCAACTCTTCCACCTTCTCTTTCCAAATTTGAGTCCAATTCTCCATCCAATTCCTAACCCAAGTCTTCATACCCATGAGAGAAGTCCATAGAAAATTTCGGAATTTTTGGCTCGCCGGAAAACCGGATTGTGGCGGAATCCGACCGGAATTAGCCGAAACGGCCGCTCGAAAGTCGTCGTCGGTGATAGAATATTAGTCAAGATTCTATTATACTTAATGTTGACTAACGTGGGTCGTTAATCGTTGACCGGGTCAAAGTCTAAGTCACCGAGTTAGTCATCTAACTCAACTGAGTCAGGGCTGACTGGGTCACTAGGCCAAAGTTGCACAAGCCATCTTGTTGCAGCACCATCCTTATGCATCACAGCTGCATTGCCAGCCATGATGGCCCTGCACCTGTAGCTTCTCTCCATGAACTGCACTGCACAGCTCCAACTTCACTTTGTAGCTTCAACTCCTCATTCTCCATTTGCATTCACACAAGCTCTCACCAACTACTTAACTCCGCCCGCAACATTTTGAGCCACCAAAATTGCCTTTTTCTCATGTCATTTTAATCACCTGCCCTGCACTTCCTTCAATTCCTTCATTCAAACCCAAGGTCACCTGCCAACTGCCATCATTTTCCTTCTCTCCCTGTAACTTAAATGCCTGTTCCATCTCCGATTGCAGAACCAGCATCTAGTTCCTTAGCCAACAGCTCACTACCTCCAACCTGCACTTCCATCCCTGTATGCTCATAAGCCAGCACCAATCGAGCCACTGTGTCTCCACAGGCAAACCACCACAATACTGCATCGCAGCGCAAACCTTGCTCTGCAATTCTCTGCACTCAGCTGCCATCTCAAACCTTCAGCTCCACCTGAGTACCACCACAGCTGAGTTTCACCAAAGATAAGCCATGTCACAAAGACTGAATCATCTCACACAACATCAATTCATCCTCGCATTGCCATCAGCATCTACAGCTGCTCTTCCCAGCACAAAACCTCACTTTCACAACCCAAATCCATCTGCTTTCCACTCACAGTTAACTGGCACCAGTTCATTTCAATCTCTCCATCAGACCCATATCAGCAGCAAGATAATCAATTCCATCTCCAATTTCTGAGACCTCACAACTTCAGCCAATCGACTCTTTCACAACCAGCCATGAAACTCTTCTTCAATTCAAGTGCCAGTACCTTGATGTCAACACAAACCCATCTCAATTTCTGCTCAATCGATTCACCAATAACTCTTCTTCTCGACCTGGTGTTAACAGCAGCAGCAGATACATCTAAATTTCTTGATCTGGTCGCGGTATCAATCATCACTTCAGCCCCAAATCATCTTTATTTCAACTTCAATTGCAGCATCAGGTCTCTCCTCGATTTGATCTATAATCATATTGTTCTTTAAACAATTTATTCCCCACCAAAACCCTTACCGATCTCTCCCTGAATCTTCATCTCCTCAACCTCCATCATCTCGCCTCTGTCGAGCTTCAGCTTAGTTTCAACAGCAGCCGTTTCTTTCTTCGATTTCAGATTCAAAAAATGATTGAGAAGATAAATCTTCTCGAGTTTAGGGGTAGGTTATAAATGGGTCGGAATATTGGTACTCGGGCTTGGATCCGGGTTCGGGCGTGGGTCAATGGGTTTGGGTTTCAACATCCATGAACATAACCCAACCCTTTTACCAACTGATAAAAGCACTATGTTTCTGGATAAGGGCTACCCAGTTTGGCAGCCCCTTAACTTGAACTGTCCTTTCTCTAGTGCTCCTCCAAGAGAGTAACCCTTAACCTTGGCTGATCTGTTTTTAACACTCCTCAACTTGGGTTGCCCCTTAACCTCAACGGGCTCCATATATCAATCGCCCGTAAAATGACCTTTTTGCCCTTTTTGCTCAAATTGGGTGCTTTCTTCTTCTTTTCCTCCGTGCGACTCCAAAGTAGCTATAAAACTCAAAACAAACGTAAAATACATAATTTACAAGAAAAATAGCAAAGAAAGCATAAACTACTAGATAGTAAATTAGGTGTATTCTACACCTATCAAATTCCCCCACACTTAGACTTTGCTAGTCCTCGAGCAAATCAAACTAAAAACTCACAACTTCAAAGCGTTCAAGCATCCAAAGAGTTATGAGGACATAGAGTTTCGCATTCTAGTAATAAGAAGTTAGAAATACTAAAGAACATATTCTCATTCTTAAATGTTGAGTGAGAAATAACCACACCATAATGAGAGAATGCGTGTTTGAGAAACGATCAATAAGCATTTCGCCTCGACTTCTGCCTCACCAAATAGGATTTTATGACAATTGCACTCAAAAAGACAGCTTTTTATGGTTCTCACATGTGTGCGGGTAGGAATGAAGAGAGAAATCCCGCAACACGTTGAATGGTGGGAAGGACAACTTAGAAATTTTGAAAAACCCACATCTTTTAATATTTTGAAAAACCATTTTTCGACGATCTCTCTGAAAGGAAATCAACCATTATTATCGAGGATGAGATTACTTACTCACCTTCACATCCGATCGCTAATTATGATAACACCACTCTCACGGCATCCAATAGAAACGTCTTCCGCTCCTCGTCTTTCTTCTTCGTCTTCGTCTTCGGTTTCAACTATTGATGATAAACCCTTGAATTTCATAAATCCTTAACAATTCTTAACTCTTTTTACCTTAAATATCCTTGTCGCTTGAAACTTCCTTATATATTTTCCTTCCCCACGGCTTATTAACAAAACAAATATTTCTCTTGTTTTCTCTTTTTTTTTTTTTTTTTTTTTTTTTTTCAATTTTTTTTTTTTTTTTTTTTTAATAATAAAAAGAAGAGAAATAAAATACAAAAAAATAAACCATGGCCGTGGGAGAAGTATTTTACCACTTGATTCTTCACAACTTGTATCGTCTTGAAATCATAAACTTCAAAAATTCTCACCTTTTGATTTTCTTTGCTCTTCATTGTAAGTCTTCATACTTGGATATAAAATTACCTCATTGTATTGTAAGTCCTCAACATATATGTAAAATCCGCTCTTTTGTATGTTGCTTTACTTGAGTTTGAAATTTGCTCTTTTTCTCGTTCCGTTGCTTGTAAACCTTAAACTTTTCCAACTTTCCTTGTAGATTTTGATGTTGCTCCTTGTTGATGATGAGAGTGTTTCTATGGATCCGTATTTGTTGCGAGAGAGAATGGTGCTAACTGCAAATCGAACTACAAGAAGGAGGCTTTCATCTATAGACGTCATCCTCATGATTGACAAAATTAGCACTCAAGAGATCAAGAGTAGTGCTTCTATTGGTGGGAGGTTGGGTAGCTCACCATTCTACCCGGAATTAACGTACGGTGACACACACTCAAAAGAGGCTCTTTAGTAGATGGAAGAATTCTGGTCGGTGCCTCTCATGATATGAATACGGGTAGTCTCCACTAATGATTGATCAGCAACTCTAATAACGCTCTTCTCCCTGCACCAAATTCGCATCACCGGCATGATTAAATCCATTATTTAACACTCTAACAACAAGAAATCCGAATGTAGTTCTCTAACATTTCCAAGTTCAATTATGTCGGTCAAAATCTCTATGTAAACATACCTAGAAGTATGCTAGTGACTCTAAAATCTTTAAAAGTTGGAGTTTTAAGTAAAAACATTTTTTTTTTTTTTCAAATTTTTTTAATTTTTTTGTAATTTTTGTTTTAAAAACATGCTTAACCACTCCCCCACACTTAAACCTTACATTGTCCTCAATGTAATTGAATCCTCCTAGTAAAGTCAAGGTGGGAAATTTTAACATGATAAGAAACAAGAAAAAGAAATAACAAAAGGATAAGAAATACAAAACCGATGGGTTGCCTCCCATTAAGCGCTTGTTTTAAAGTCGACGGCCCGACTTAGCTCTTGCTAGATTCGTTCCCCATATACTAACAATCGGAAAATTTGAGGATCCACCCATAATACCTGTTTTGAAAACAATAACTCCATACAAATATTAGCACAAGAAAACAATAGTGAAATTATCGCTCGATAGAAATTTCCCCCACACTTATTCTCGTCCACACTCGGAAGTGTATAAAGAACATAGAATTCGGGAATTTCCATGTATTCCTCTTGGCAAACCTGCATAGTGTTAGAATCAAGTGTTTCCAATGGTGGATATCTAGAAACAAAATCATCCAAAAATACTTTGAAGCACATACATTCAAACCAATAAGAGGTAAAGGAGAAGAATCAATATGCAAAGGGTTAGACAAACCTTGCACAATCTCTTGTATTATAGAATCCTCTTCATCCTTAAAAAATTCGAGTGAATTACTTACCTCTTGTATATCGTGGTCCTCTATTAAACCTTGCAACCATTCTTCGTCGTTTTCTACCTTAACCAAAGTCTCGGCATCATTAAAATCATTCGCAAGTTCAATTGGGTCTTCCACAAAATCAATGAATGTGGTTTCATCCTCTAGCATCATCTCTCCAACATTCTCATCATCGGAATCGGGCCATTCTTCCCTCATATAATCTTCCCGGTATAAATTGTAAGATCTTCTTGTGAGGGTGTTACTTAGTTTACAACAATAGGTAAGTGATATCCAAACTCCTCCTTTTGAATAGGTGAAGGATCTTTATTATGATACGGAGTTGGAATAACTTCCTCATTGTTTCAACGTTCATACACTTCCGCTGACTCCCATCTTTCCCTAAGAAATTTTTTTCCAAGCACTAAATGCATCATCCTCAAGCTCTACCTTTTGAATAGGTGCTTGATCATTAATAAGATCAAGGCTCGAGTAATCTACACTAGCGTCATCAAAAGTCTCCAAAGGTTGGTTAATTTGTTCGTATATTTTCTCCGAATTTCTTTGAATTTCTCGATGTGATTCTTGAAACTTTTGTTGAAGATCCCCAATCATAGCGAGACATATTATCTGCAAAACTAGAGAATTTCGATCATAAACAAAACTATCCTCCCATCCTTGTGATTGTCCACGTACATACCCGTCATAAGGTTGTTGATATGTATGAGAATATCCATAAGGTTCTGTAGGAATTTGATCATAGCCAAAAGATTGGTTTTGATTGTATCCTAAGGATGGTTGGAAGTTGTCATAATGTTGAGGTTGAAAACCGTATTGATTGTTGTAATATGCTTGCTCTTGTCCACCATACATGGAAAATCGGGTACTGAAATAAGATTCAAAACCAAGTTAGATACTGGAATAGAATCTAACAAAGCAAGAATATAGCAAAAAGAAAAATAAAAACAACTAAAATCATCCATTCGCTCCCAACAACGGCGCCAAAATTTGATGCGTGTCGTAACCACAACAAATTAATTAATACTTTACTACCTAATTAACAAGTAATATAGGGTAGTCAAGGTCGATCCACGAGGAGCACGAGATTCTAGTTGTAAAAATTGTCACAAAAGGGGGTGTAAAAAGCAAAAGAAAATAAACACAAGCAATTAAAAGATAAAGTTGAAAGCAATAAGAGACAAGATCAAGGAATCCTTCTTCGTTACTGAAATAATGAATCAAGTTATGTTCTTTTCTACTTGTTATTAGTCACAGATTATCACCAACCGTAGGATAGCAGTCCGCTTAGCTAGCCCCAAAATCCCTAATTTCACCGAGTAACAGTCCGCTTAGTTATCGATTCTATTCAAAAGAACCACCCTGAGGTTCTCTTACAAGATGTAATTCCCTGAATGCATTAAGATCTATGAATTTAGGTTTAGTACTAGTAGTTAAACTTTCTAGCGTTGTTTCTACACACAATTGCTCCACGGAATCCCTCCGCAAGGTCTCGTGTTTGCTACTTATGTAAAGAGTCAAGAAACGATTACTTATCCCCTAACTTTCACTAGCTTTAGATCAAACTAACAAATCAATTTAGCATGCATTCTAAACAATCTATCAATCAATCATGAATGTCTTTAAGATCATTCCTATTAGTAAAAACAAACGATAATCATGTGAAAAACTTCAAGATAGAATTAAAAACAAAAACTCAAATCATATTAAGAACTAGGAATTCATCCTCAATCAATAAAATTAGCTACTCATGTTAAAGAGTTCACACAAAGAATAAGAAAAGAAAAGTGTTGTGTGTGTAGAGATGTGTGTAAAAGATGTGTAGAGAGGTGTGTAGAAGTTGTAGAAAACTTCTCTATTTATAGGCTTCAATATTCTCCAAATCTTCCAAGGAATAGAATCCTTTTCCTTTTGTAATTCAATTTCCAAATCCAAGCTTTTCTCAACTCTTCCACCTCCTCTTTCCAAATTTGAGTCCAATTCTCCATCCAATTCCTAACCCAAGTCTTCATACCCATGAGAGAAGTCCATAGAAAATTCTGGAATTTTTGGCTCATGGGAAAACTAGGATTGTGGCGGAATCCGACCGGAATTGTCGCCGCCGCCGCTTGAAAGTCGTCGTCGGTGATAGAATATTCCGTCCAAGATTCTCGTTATACTTAATCGTTGACTAACGGTCGTTAATCGTTGACCGGGTCAAAGTCTAAGTCACCGAGTTAGTCATCTAACTCAACCGAGTCGTGGTGGCGGGTCACTAGGCCAAAGTTGCACAAGCCATCTTGTTGCAGCACCATCCTTATGCATCACAGCTGCATTGCCAGCCATGATGGCCCTGCACCTGTAGCTTCTCTCCATGAACTGCACTGCACAGCTCCAACTTCACTTTGTAGCTTCAACTCCTCATTCTCCATTTGCATTCACACAAGCTCTCACCAACTACTTCTTAACCTGCCCTGCAACATTTCAGTCACCAAAATTGCCTTCTTCTCATGTCATTTTAATCACCTGCCCTGCACTTCCTTCAATTCCTTCATTCAAACCCAAGGTCACCTGCCAACTGCCATCATTTTCCTTCTCTCCCTGTAACTTAAATGCCTGTTCCATCTCCGATTGCAGAACCAGCATCTAGTTCCTTAGCCAACAGCTCACTACCTCCAATCTGCACTTCCATCCCTGTATGCTCATAAGCCAGCACCAATCGAGCCACTGTGTCTCCACAGGCAAACCACCACAATACTTTGCGCAGCGCAAACCTTGCTGCGCAATTCTCGCACTCACTGCCATCTCAAACCTTGACTCCACTCGAGTACCACCACAAACTGAGTTTCACCAAAGATAAGCCATGTCACAAAGACTCGAATCATCTCACACAACATCAATTCATCCCCGCATTGCCATCAACATCTACAGCTGCTCTTCCCAGCACAAAACCTCACTTTCACAACCCAAATCCATCTGCTTTCCACTCACAGTTAACTAGCACCAGTTCATTTCAATCTCTCCATCAGACCCATATCAGCAGCAAGATAATCAATTCCATCTCCAATTTCTGAGACCTCACAACTTCAGCCAATCGACTCTTTCACAACCAACCATGAAACTCTTCTTCAATTCAAGTGCCAAGTACCTTGATGTCAACACAAACCCATCTCAATTTCTGCTCAATCGATTCACCAATAACTCTTCTTCTCGACCTGGTGTTAACAGCAGCAGCAGATACATCTAAATTTCTTGATCTGGTCGCGGTATCAATCATCACTTCAGCCCCCCAAATCATCTTTATTTCAACTTCAATTGCAAAGATCGTCTCTCCTCGATTTGATCTATAATCATATTGTTCTTTAAACAATTTATTCCCCACCAAAACCCTTACCGATCTCTCCTCGAATATTCATCTCCTCAACCTCCATCATCTCGCTCTGTCGAGCTTGATTTTTAGTTTCAACAAACACTGTTTCTTTCTTCGATTTCAGATTCAAAAAATGATTGAGAAGATAAATCTTCTCGAGTTTAGGGGTAGGTTATAAATGGGTCGGAATATTGGTACTCGGGCTTGGATCCGGGTTCGGGCGTGGGTCAATGGGTTTGGGTTTCAACATCCATGAACATAACCCAACCCTTTTACCAACCGATAAAAGCACTATGTTTCTGGATAAGGGCTACCGGTTTGTGACCCCTTAACTTGAACTGTCCTTTCTCTAGTGCTCCTCCAAGAGAGTAACCCTTAACCTTGGCTGATCTGTTTTTAACACTCCTCAACTTGGGTTGCCCCTTAACCTCAACTGGGCTCCATATATCAATCGCCTGTAAAATGACCTTTTTGCCCTTTTTGCTCAAATTGGGTGCTTTCTTCTTCTTTTCCTCCGTGCGACTCCAAAGTAGCTATAAAACTCAAAACAAACGTAAAATACATAATTTACAAGAAAAATAGCAAAGAAAGCATAAACTACTAGATAGTAAATTAGGTGTATTCTACACCTATCAAAGGTCAGTGCCTCACATTATGTAACATGGGTAGTCTCCACTATAGGGGATCACTACTCTAATACCGAATTCAGTCTGCACCTTATTTGCCACTGGCATGGTTAAATCCAACTTTAACTCTCATACAAGTAAGAAACCCGATCATGTTCTCTGTCATCTCTAAGTTCAGTCACTCTAATGAGATTCTCGATGTAATCTTAGCGACATGTATACTATGTGACTCTAAACTAACTACAAGTTGGAGTTTTCTTATTCACTAATTTACACAAAAGTTGAAAATTGTGAAAAATTTACAATGCAAACCACTCCCCCACACATAAACTTTACATTGTCCTCAATGTAATTGAATCTTCCAACGAAAGTCAAGGTGGGAAATCCTAACGGAAAAGTGACAAAAAATCAGAAAAAGTAAAAACATGACAAGAAAAGAAAATAAAGGATAAGAGATACAAAACCGATGGGTTGCCTCCCATTTAGCGCTTGGTTTAAATTCGTCAGCCCGACTATCTCCTTGCTTTCTACGACTCCTCCAGAGGGAGCACTTCCACAAGATTAACTCCTTCCACGACATCCGAAGAGAAGTTCTCATAATATGGTTTCAACCGGTGCCCAATCACTTTAAGTTCATTTCCTGTAGCTAAACTACGAATTTCCACTGCACCATGAGAAAACACATTAGTCACAATAAAAGGTCCAATCCAACGTGACCTTAATTTACCCGGAAATAATTGCAAGCGGGAATTAAACTAAAGCACTTTCTGCCCAATGCAAAATTGTTTCTTTGTAATCATATTATCATGAAATGCTTTCCTCTTTTCTTTGTAAATCCGTGAGCTTTCAAATGCATCATTGCGAATCTCCTCTAACTCTTGAAGTTGTAACTTCCTTTGCCTTCCAGCACCATCCAACTCCATATTGCATTGTTTAATAGCCCAAAATGCCTTATGCTCAATTTCCACGGGTAAGTGACAAGGTTTACCATAAACAAGCCTAAAAGGAGACATCCCAATAGGTGTTTTATATGCGGTTCTATACGCCCACAAAGCATCATTGAGTCGCATACTCCAATCCTTCCTTGTTGGATTCACCGTCTTCTCTAGAATGGACTTCACCTCTCGGTTGGAAACCTCGGCTTGTCCATTTGTTTGCGGATGGTAAGGTGTTGCAATCCTATGCGACACATTGTACTTCCTTAACAAGTTTTGCAAGAACCTGTTTTTTGAAGTGTGAACCTCCATCGCTAATTATAGACCTTGGAATGCCAAACCTTGCAAATATATTAGCTTGCACAAAATCTGAAACAACTTTAGAATCATTAGTTGGGGTGGCCTTAGGTTCCACCCATTTCGAGACATAATCCACAACAAGCAAGATATAATAATTCCCACTAGAATTGACAAAAGGGCCCATAAAATCAATTCCCCATACATCAAAAACCTCCACAAATTGAATAATAGTTTGTGGCATTTGATTTCGAGCACCTAGTACATGTGGTACAAAATGCATGTGCATCCTTAAACAAATTTGGACAAAATAAACCACATTCTAGTACCTTGAGAGCGGTTCTCTTGCTCCCAAAGTGTCCTCCACAAGCATATGAGTGGCAAAAAAACAAGATAGAATTAAATTCAGATTCGGGAACACACCTACGTATTACTTGGTCACTACAATGCTTCCATAAGTATGGATCATCCCATATTATTGGTTTCCTAATTTCTTAAGTTTGTCCCTCTCAGCACGAGACAAGTTCTTCGGGATTTGTTTAGACACTTAGTAATTAACAATATCAGCGTACCATGGTTCTCCAAAGGCAATTGAGAATAGTTGCTCATCCGGGAAACTTTCACGCAACGGGATAGTCTCCTTGTCCACAGCAAGACGGCTCAAGTGATCCGCAACGGTGTTCTCAATTCCTTTCTTGTCTTTGATTTCAAGATCAAACTCTTGCAAGAGTAAAATCCATCGTATGAGCCTCGGCTTCGCCTCTTTCTTTGTAAGCAAGTATCTAAGTGCTGCATGATCAGAAAAGACAACAACTTTTGTACCAATTAGATAAGAGCGAAACTTTTCTAAAGCAAAAACAATGGCTAACAACTCTTTTTCAGTGGTTGTGTAGTTTTGTTGGGCCTCATTTAACGTTCTATAGGCATAATAAATGGCATGAGGTATCTTCCCCACACGCTGCCCAAGCACCGCACCAACCGCATAATCACTTGCATCACACATGAGCTCAAAAGGCTTGCTCCAATCCGGTGGTTTAATGATAGGGGCTGAAATCAAAAGTGCTTTCAAACGATTGAATGCCGCCATACACTTTTCATCAAAGTTAAATACCACATCTTTTTGCAATAAGTTACAAAGTGGTGATGCTATCTTGGAAAAGTCCTTTATGAATCTACGATAAAAACCTGCATGACCAAGAAAAGAGCGTATCTCCCTCACCGTAGTGGGAGGGGTTAGAGCACGAATAAGGTCTATCTTAGATTTATCGACTTCCAAGCCTTTAGAAGATATTATATGGCCTAAAACTATGCCATGAGTTACCATGAAATGGCACTTCTCCCAATTTAGCACAAGATTTGTTTCAACATATCGTTCAAGGATTAGAGACAAATTTTTCAAGCAAAGGTCAAATGAATCACCAAAGACACTAAAGTCGTCCATGAACACTTCGATTATGTTTTCAACATATTCCGAAAAAGATACTTACCATACACCTTTGAAAGGTAGCTGGAGCATTGCATAAGCCAAAAGGCATCATTCTATAAGCAAAAGTACAGAAAGGACAAGTGAAAGTGGTTTTTTCTTGGTCCTCCATTGCTATCACAATCTGATTATAACCTGAATAGCCATCAAGGAAGCAATAGTAAGAGTGTCCAGCTAAACGTTCAAGCATTTGATCAATAAAAGGTAATGGAAAATGATCTTTCCTAGTAGTGGCATTCAATTTTCTATAATCAATACAAACCCTCCAACCGGTTTGCACACGAGTTGGGACAAGTTCATTCTTATCATTCTCCACCACCGTCACACCTGATTTCTTTGGTACCACTTGTACCGGGCTCACCCACTTGCTATCGGATATGGGGTAGATAACACCCACATCCAAAAGCTTGAGTATCTCCTTTTTCACAACTTCCATCATGGGAGGATTCGAACGACGTTGCGCTTCCCTTGTAGGCTTTGTATCATCCTCCACACGGATCTTGTGCATACAAACGGCAGGGCTTATACCCTTGATATCGGCGATTGTCCATCCTATGGCCGTCTTGTACGTCCTTAGCACCCTTAGAAGTTTTTGCTCCTGTAATTCATTAAGCTCGTTAGAAACAATCACGGGTAAGTCTTCATTGTCACCCAAGTACAAGTACTTTAAGTGACTTGGAAGAGGTTTCAATTCTAAACTTGGAGATTTAACAATAGATGGCACAAGTTTTTCATTATTACAAGGTAAAGAAGCATATGAAATATTCTTAATTGCTGATTTTTCCGGTAATGAGTCAATAGAACCAATGGTTTCTTTAATCTCATCACTATATGCATAACCATCGTCAATAGGTGTAGTGAGCACGGTTTCCAAAGTATCAACACCATTCAACTTAAACATTTGTTGCGCCAATGTATCCATCACATCAATGGAGAAACAAGAGTGGACATCACTAGGATATCTCATCATCTCGAAAATGTTGAAACGTATTATTTCTCCATCGAACTCCATAGTTAGCGTTCCCTTGTCCACATCAATAATGGTTTTCGCCGTTTTCATGAAGGGACGCCCAAGTAGCAATGGAAGAGACGAGTCCGGTGAACCTTCATCCATCTCTAACACGCAAAAGTCAGCTGGAAATACAAGTTGATTAACCTGCACAAGAACATCCTCAACAATACCCATTGGGTAGACATTAGAGCGATCGGCTAATTGCAATACAATTTCAGCCTTTTTAAGAGGACCAAGATCAAGTGAATTATACATTGACGCATGCATAACATTAACGGATGCACCTAAATCCAACATAGATTTGTTAAATGTTGTGTTACCAATTGTGACGGGAATGTCAAAACTACCGGGATCCTTGCACTTAAGTGGGAGTTTGTGTTGTAAGATTGCCGAAGCATTCTCCCCCACACTAAGCACTTCATTACCTTTGAGCCTTTGTTTATTGGTACACAAGTCCTTCAACACCTTTGCATACTTTGGAACTTGCTTGATTGCATCTATGAGTGGTATGTTCACATGGATCTTTTTAAGAATGTCTAAAATCTCCTTTTCTAGTTCCGCCTTCTTAGAACTTGCAAATCTGCGAGGAAAAGGTAAAGGAGGAACATAAGTAGAAACCGGAGTTTTAGAGTTAGGAATAGGTACCTCAGAAGTTTGGGAAGAATCCTCATTATTCTCCTCCAAAACAGGTTCCTTGGGTGTTTCCACCTTGCCCGAATCAGTAACTTCGGGTTGCACAAGTTGTGTACCACTTCTCAACGTAATTGCATTGACACCCTCTTTTGGGTTGATAGGTTGAGAAGGGAGTTTCCCACCATTTTGTGCCTTCAATTGATTCAACTCAATAGCCATAGAACCAACTTGAGTTTGCAAATCCTTAACCGTACTCTCCGTTCTTTGCATAAAAGATTTCAGCAACTCCTCCATATTGGACCCCAGATTTTGAGGTTGTTGTTGTTGTTGAAATTGTTGTCTCGGCTGGAATTGTTGTTGTTGAGGTTGAAATCCACTCGGGTTGTTGAATCGCTCCTTGCTTATTGGCATAGCTAAAATTGGGGTGATCTCTCCATCCCGGATTGTAAGTGTTAGAGTAGGGATCATACCGTCTTTGTTGATTCGGAAAGATCGCATTAGCTTGCTCGTCCTCATAAGCTTGAGAGGAACTTGGTATCACCGCGGCTGCAACTTGTTGAAGCATTGCGTTCATGTTACCCATTTGTTGACGAAGTTCCTCAACCTCGCTCACCTCATTCACCCTTCTTAGAATCACATCCGAACCACGACTCAAGAATTGTTGTGAGTTTGCTGCCATGTTTTCAATCAACTCTCTCGCTTGTGCCACCGTCTTGTTAACTAGTGCACCACCACCCGCAGCGTCAAGAAGATTCCTATCACTTGATTGAAGTCCTTCATAGAAATATTGGATGATCATAGCGTCACTGAATTGATGGTGAGGGAAGCTTGCCACCAATCTCTTGTAGCGTTCCCAACATTCATATAGGGATTCTCCCACATTTTGCTTCATCCCACAAATCTCCTTGCGAATTTGAGTAGCCTTTGATGCAGGAAAATATCTCTCTAAAAGAGTTTCTTGCCCATTCCATGTTGTGACACTTCCGGGAGGTAAATAGTACAACCAATCCTTAGCACTATCCATCAAAGAGAAACGGAAAACTTTCAACATTGCACCATCCGCAGCAACATCCGCTGGAAGCATGGCCGTGACAATGGTGTGGAAGTCCATAAGATGTTTGTTTGGGTCTTCATTCACCATGCCATGGAACTTTGGTAATTCTCTAAGCAACCCCGGTTTTATCTCAAAAGTAGAGTTCGTTTGAATACACCCCTGTTGTGTATCAAGCCTATGAGAAGCTAACTCCTTGAGTGAACGATTTGCATCACCCATTGCTTCTTCTTTTTCTTAAAAAGGTGGTTCTTGTTCACCCGGAACCTCTTGTTCTAAAACTGCTTCTTCTCGTTGGAAAGTCTCTTCTTCCGTTTCCAACTCTTGTTCTTCTGTTGTATCTTTACTTGGTTGGAGTATTGTGCCTCTTCGAGTAGCTATCCCGCACCGTGGATAGTTCCAATCTTTAGAAGCCAGGGATTAGGTACCTGAAAACAATTCTCGCAAACAAGTGAGAAACAAGACAAGAAAACAAGAAGCAAAGATAAAAGCAAAAATAAAAATAAGAAACTAAAAACTTAATAACTAGCCGTATGCCTCCCAAGAACAACGGCAACAAAATTTGATCGATGTCGTATCGTCAAAAATAATTTCACTTTCCTAAAGTATATGATAAGAAAGAGTTCGTTTCCACAGAGAGGCGATTGTAGTTATTATGTATTCAATTTCTTAAAGTAACCAATTGGGGGGATTTCTGATTTTTATGTAAGCAATAAAAGCAAATTAAAAGCAAAGAAAATTGTAGAAAGTAATCAATAAAGAAAGATATTGGTCAAGGAATTCATCTTCAATCTTAGACATGTGCTTGCATATATGATTAGAATTACGATTTAATCTCTTATATTATCAAAAGCCTAGAGAATCAAGAGAGCAAGATAATCTATTAATTTCCTAAGTTCATCAACACACACATTAGAGATGCATATGTGAATTCTACCTAAAGAATAACCTAACGCCTTGTGCTAATTAAGTTCAATTCCTAGAGCATTAAGTTTCGTAAATAGGCTAATCAATGCAATTGTCATACGTTGCGCATAACAATTCGGACAATGGTCAAACTCTACATATGATTACGAGAGTGTATCACTACAAACCGTAAACATATCATGCTACTTGTATTCAGGGTTATCGCTCGATGAAAAATCCTAAAATAGCTATGGACTAGGATGCAAGTTCAATTAATTGGCCACTTAACTAATCAAACATCATAATCCTATCACAATACATCAATCATGTGATTATTAAAAACAGTAGAGATATGAGCGATAATTAAGAGAGAAAACTAATACATAAAGCAAACACAAGTTTTAGAAATAGGACTACATCCTTAACCAATAATATAGAATTTAGCTACTCATAGCTATGGAGTTCATCACCAAAAATATGAATTGAATAAAGAAGAAGATGAACAAAAGCAAACCCTAGTTGCGTAAACAAAAGCGGCTCTCCAAAGTTCCAAGAATAAAAATGTCCTCCCAAAAGTTGTAGAACTTCTCTTTTATAGCTCCTCTTGTTCCAAAATTAGGTCTAGTCTTCAAAGTCCATTAGATGAAAATCCACCAAGCCCATAAGTGAGAGAAACCCATGTAGAAAATATGTCCAAAAATACGCCGCCGGAAAACTGGTATTATGGCCGGAAATCGACCGGAATCCGGCACCGGAAAGTAGCTCAGGTGACCGGAAAAGTCCGCCCAGTCACCGGTCAACGAGTCAAATCGGACAGGTCAAGTCACTGAGTCAAACCGGGTCAATCACCGAGTCAGATGACTCAACTTAGTAAGATCATGAGTCAGAACCGAGTCAGCTATTCAGGTGAGCTAACTGGTCTGACTCAGTTGAGTTGCCATGGCTTGAATCATTTCACATACTAGAATCTGAGCTGCACCATCATTGTGCTTCACTACCAGCCCTGATGGCCCTTCATTGAACATACAACCATGTCATTCCCAGTTGCACCACTGCAAAACACCATCATTCCATACAATCACAGACTGCCATAATTATTGCAGCACCCTGTAAGTTTCATCCAACTCATTCATTTTTTTCAAGCCTGAGCTTCACTTTAGGCATACAGACCATGGCAGCAAGCACCAATTAACACCATGGCTTAACTGCGATACCAGACTACCAACCACAGCTCCTTGCATCTCGGGCATCACAAACCCAGTAGCTCAATCCATCCTCAGCTCATTTGTACTTCAAATTCCATCCAACTCAGGCCAACAGCCTCCTACGCAGCTCATACTTCATTCTTTGTTACTCCATTATCTCATTTCGGCTACAGATTCCTTGCAGCATCCCATCTAAACAGCTTCATTCACTATCTCAGTCATACCACCACCAGAGCCACTCTTCACCAGCACAAACCTCCAGATCTGTTGTCATGCCTGCAATTCCACATCAATCCCAGCAAGCCTGTAGCTTCTTTGTCCTGCATTTGTAACTGCACCAGTCAAAAAGCGGCAATCGTACAGCTGCACTGCCTCACAACTCCATCTCAGTTTCAGCTGCAACACCTTCTTATCTTCATCTTCACGACAATTTCAGCTCCCAACTCTGCCTTACTGCCTGTACCAACCTCCATTACCAGCCTTAACTTGATCCATAATACCTACGACAACAACATTTTCATTCCACTATTCTTAGCTCAATGGAACTCAACCATCAGACTCAACAAAACCCATTGTAAACGTCTACCAGCATCACTGGCTATCAGTTCCATTCCCGTGTCTCAGCACCTCAACCAAGCTTCTAACAACTGCCAAATACACCTCATTTACTGCATATAGAGCCATGACTCATAGCTGCACATAATAAGTGATCTCCTCCCTTCTTTCTCACTGCCAGAACTGACCTGAACTCCACAGCTGCACTACAGAGTTCAATGATAGCAACAATATCCCAATAGACAAAGAACAACACGTTTTGCGACTGCATTTCAGCTCAAAGTACCACCAAACTCAATCCAGGTTCGAACCTAAATCAACTCACCTATCCTTCTATGTGTCGACTCCATTTTATCTCTACTGCAACCACAGAATCCATATAGAAACAACCCAATTTCTCTGCTCGTCTTAACAACATCTGTCAGCAGCTAATGAACTTGGTTTAAGCATTTTCATGAACACCTGATGAGCAGGAACTAATGGTGCGTCTGTGCATCGAGAATCATCTTCATATCCCCTTCAAGACCCTGCACAATGCAAACTAACTCAAACCCATCACTCCAATTCCATCAGGAACTGCAAATCATTCATAATCTCATTCATTTGTGAGCTTAAGAATAAGACAGTCAACACCATCTTCTCTTGCTGTTGTAACTTCAATTCCAATCACAGCAGCAACCATTATCGTCTTCCACATCAAATCCTCTTCTTCTCGGACTCGAGATATTCTTGTAAACAGCCACAACAGAACTCAGTATCAGTCACCTTCTCATCTGTCTATTTTGTTCATCTATCCATGGCCCAAATACAGCCTCAACCAGTACAAGTCGAGCAACCCCCTTCCTTGTTCATCTCCAGCTACCAGTTGTTCTCACACAGACATCAAACCTCATTATCTCACACAGCTTCAGATCTCCATTCTTCCCCTCTGTGTTTGTGAATTGAATTTTGTTCAAAGAGACCTAATTTCATTTCTTTGTATTGTTTCTCCACTGATCTCCTCCATTTATTCACAGAGCAGCAGCAACGGAGAGTAGATAGAGAAAAGGGAAAAATGGGGAAAATGAACCCTAACTCTCATCTCTTGCGTCGAGCTGCCGAGCCAGATGATATGAGATGCCAAAGTGCCGCAATCATCTCTAAATTAGATGATATGAGCGACAACGTGCTGGACCGGCAATGCTGCAACTCATTTCGGCTGCCTACGTACCCTTCCCTACTCTAAATGGATCAAGCACAGACCGTAGTTCATCATCGAAGGGACAAGCAACTCATTCCAACTCGTTTGCTAGGCCGTGGCCAAGAAATAGTGGTAATGGCCTAGTCCGTATAGGCCGTTCCGCCAAAATGCATCCAAGTGATGCATGTTCGGTCCGCAATATGGCATAACGATGCCTAAGCACCAAATGCCCTCTTCACGAGGCTACGCAACTATAAATGAGCCTTAGGCATCATTTATACTCTTCCGGCTAAGCTATGAAGCTTACTTGGTACATAGTCCGCATATGCACCTTCAACCAACTACCCCTCCCTATATATGTCTTAATGGAATTTCTATAAGTATGGAAAGGGGAGCATATTGACATGCTTGCTTCACTATTCATGGCCGTTGCCATGAATTTCTGAATGACTGGCCAAGATGGTTGTACATTCAGTCCTGGCTCACATGCCAGTTCCATTGTCCGGCCATGTGGGTCGTCCACTGCCAACCCGATGTCCGGCCATGTTGGCCGTCCACTGCCAACCCGATGTCCGGCCATGTGGGCCGTCCACTGCCAACCCGATGTCCGGCCATGTTGGCCGTACATTTTCAAGGTCATCCACCCAACTGACCTAATGCATCTTTTGATGCAAGATTGGCTCTTGGCCAATGTAGCTTCCAACCAATGTCATATTGGCCTTAGCCAATATGCATATGCGATGTGCCTTACTTGGCACTAGATATGGCTTAGGGCCATATACATCTCACCATGCAAAGGAAGCTTTGGATGAAGCTTCATCACAAGCAACATGCTATGCTAAAAACACGGGGTGTTACATTATCACTCCCTTCAAAGAATTTCGTCCCCGAAATTCAAAACCAAAACTATTGTGGACAATCTCTTCGAGTTGGATTTCCTGAGCAAAAGTCCCATACCAGATGATCATAAATCACGGGTTTCTTCAAGTTGTCATGAACAAAAATTTAGACCTTCTGAGCACATGTCCCATACCACCTGCCCAGGAATCCAAAAAGTGCCCACAACAAAACCAAGAATCGCAATTGGCCAGTGCCAAGAGGATATCTCGACAAGGTATCCTAGATAGCATCCCATACTACCACCCAGGAATCCCTAAGGTTCACAAGTTGAAAGATGTCATCGAAATGACAAGGCAAAACTCAACGCAACACTGTGAGGACCAATCTCTAATGCCGGTGCATTTGGATGCAAGCCACCTTCCCCGACGGATTTACGGTTGCCACTCGTAAGTGGGATGCTACGGCTCGACAACGCACACCCTTGGCGGTGCCAACGTGTGGGGATGATCGGTCCCATTGTCTACCCACCGTCCCGCACGGTCTTAGGATGCTCGTAAGCGGGGTGCCATAGAGGCCTGGCAAACTCACAGTTCTTATACAAGCTCAACTCGATTTGCAAAGTAACTGGCCCAAATGATTACAAACTCTTTCCCGCGCAGAAGTTGGCCTACTCTCCAACTTTAAGTTTTCCGTTAAGGAAAATACTTGTGGACAAGTCCACTCCGCACAGTCCAAGAGTTATCTCGGAACTTGCTCTGATACCAACTGTGACGGACCGGAAAATTACGCCTTTGGCGCGTTGCCCCGCAGGCCGTAACTTCCCCGATGCGCCATGATGATGCTACGATCCGGGCCTTAGAGCTAGGCAAATGCACGTTCATTTGCCCTTGCAAGCATGCTCATGGAGCATGATGCAGCTAACTTAGCTTCCACACCATTCCAACTTACCCTTGTTCCGCAAAGGGTTTATTAAGAAAGCAAAAACTTTCTTAATACGGCAAAAACGGCCTTTTGAGGCCCTAAACGATGGAATTTGGCTAAATTCTGGTGACCATGTGGATCTATAACATGTCTTGATCTTTGGGTCGTTTCCCATCAAAATGGACTCCTCTTGAGCTAAATTACGACACTCGGGTTTTTAGCCTATGTCGAACGCCTTGATAGGAAGTATGAGCATCCAAGGAATGGAATGCAACTAGCCTCATCAAGTATGGCCACAATCATCTCTTGCATCAAGATGCCGAGCTAGATGATATGAGAGGCCAAAGTGCCGCAATCATCTCTAAATTAGATGATATGAGCGACAACGTGCTGGACCGGCAATGCTGCAACTCATTGCGGCTGCCAACGTACCCTTCCCTACTCTAAAGGGATCAAGCACAGACCGTAGTTCATCATCGAAGGGACAAGCAACTCATTCCAACTCGTTTGCTAGGCCTATCCGAGCAATATTGGTAATGACATAGTCCGTATAGGCTGTTCCGCCAAAATGCATCCAAGTGATGCATGTTCGGTCCGCAATATGGCATAACGATGCCTAAGCACCAAATGCCCTCTTCGCGAGGCTACGCAACTATAAATGAGCCTTAGGCATCATTTATACTCTTGAAACTAAGCTATGAAGCTTACTTGGTACATAGTCCACATATGCACCTTCAACCAACTACCCCTCCCTATATATGTCTTAATGGAATTTCTACAAGTATGGAAGGGGAGCATATTGACATGCTTGCTTCACTATTCATGGCCGTTGCCATGAATTTCTGAATGACTGGCCAAGATGGCTGTACATTCGAGTCCGGCTCACATGCAGTTCCATTGTCGGCCATGTGGGCCGTCCATCGCCAACCCGATGTCCGGCCATGTTGGCCGCCCCATCGCCAACCCGATGTCCGGCCATGTGGGCCGTCCACGCCAACCCGATGTCCGGCCATGTTGGACGTACATTTTCAAGGTCATCCACCCAACTGACCTAATGCATCTTTTGATGCAAGATTGGCTCTTGGCCAATGTAGCTTCCAACCAATGTCATATTGGCCTTAGCCAATATGCATATGCGATGTGCCTTACTTGGCACCAGATATGGCTTAGGGCCATATACATCTCACCATGCAAAGGAAGCTTTGGATGAAGCTTCATCACAAGCAAATGGCGCATCTTTTAGCATGCGCCATGCTAAAAACACGGGTGTTACATTATCACACCCTTCAAAGAATTTCGTCCCCGAAATTCAAAACCAAAACTATTGTGGACAATCTCTTCGAGTTGGATTTCCTGAGCAAAAGTCCCATACCAGATGCTCAGAAATCACGGGTTTCTTCAAGTTGTCATGAACAACAATTTAGACCTTCTGAGCACATGTCCCATACCACCTGCCCAGGAATCCAAAAAGTGCCCACAACAAAACCAAGAATCGCAATTGGCCAGTGCCAAGAGGATATCTCGACAAGGTATCCTAGATAGCATCCCATACTACCACCCAGGAATCCCTAAGGTTCACAAGTTGAAAGATGTCATCGAAATGACAAGGCAAAACTCAACGCAACACTGTGAGGACCAATCTCTAATGCCAGTGCATTTGGATGCAAGCCACCGTCCCTGACGGATTTACCGGATTGCCACTCGTAAGTGGGATGCTAGACGGGTCTGACAACGCACACCCTTGGCCAGTGCCAACGTGTGGGGATGATCAGTCCCATTGTCTACCCACCGTCCCAAACGGTCTTCCGGATGCTCGTAAGCGGGGTGCCACAGAGGCCTGGCAAACTCACAGTTCTTATACAAGCTCAACTCGATTTGCAAAGTAACTGGCCCAGCAGTTACAAACTCTTTCCCGCGCAGAAGTTGGCCTACTCTCCAACTTTAAGTTTTCCGTTAAGGAAAATACTTGTGGACAAGTCCACTCCGCATAGTCCAAGAGTTATCTCGAAACTTGCTCTGATACCAACTGTGACGGACCGGAAAATTACGCCTTTGGCGCGTTGCCCCGCAGGCCGTAACTTCCCCGATGCGCCATGATGATGCTACGATCCGGGCCTTAGAGCTAGGCAAATGCACGTTCATTTGCCCTTGCAAGCATGCTCATGGAGCATGATGCAGCTAACTTAGCTTCCACACCATTCCAACTTACCCTTGTTCCGCAAAGGGTTTATTAAGAAAGCAAAAACTTTCTTAATACGGCAAAAATGGCATTTTGAGGCCCTAAACGATGGAATTTGGCTAAATTCTGGTGACCATGTGGATCTATAACATGTCTTGATCTTTGGGTCGTTTCCCATCAAAATGGACTCCTCTTGAGCTAAATTACGACACTCGGGTTTTAGCCTATGTCGAACGCCTTGATAGGAAGTATGAGCATCCAAGGAATGGAATGCAACTAGCCTCATCAAGTATGGCCACAATCATCTCTTGCGTCGAGCTGCCGAGCCAGATGATATGAGAGGCCAAAGTGCCGCAATCATCTCTAAATTAGATGATATGAGCGACAACGTGCTGGACCGGCAATGCTGCAACTCATTGCGGCTGCCTACGTACCCTTCCCTACTCTAAAGGGATCAAGCACAGACCGTAGTTCATCATCGAAGGGACAAGCAACTCATTCCAACTCGTTTGCTAGGCCGTGGCCAAGCAATAGTGGTAATGGCCTAGTCCGTATAGGCCGTTCCGCCAAAATGCATCCAAGTGATGCATGTTCGGTCCGCAATATGGCATAACGATGCCTAAGCACCAAATGCCCTCTTCGCGAGGCTACGCAACTATAAATGAGCCTTAGGCATCATTTATACTCTTCTGGCTAAGCTATGAAGCTTACTTGGTACATAGTCCGCATATGCACCTTCAACCAACTACCCCTCCCTATATATGTCTTAATGGAATTTCTACAAGTATGGAAAGGGGAGCATATTGACATGCTTGCTTCACTATTCATGGTCGTTGCCATGAATTTCTGAATGACTGGCCAAGATGGTTGTACATTCAGTCCTGGCTCACATGCCAGTTCCATTGTCCGGCCATGTGGGCCGTCCACTGCCAACCCGATGTCCTAGGCCATGTTGTCCCCAACCCGATGTCCGGCCATGTTGGCCGTCCACTGCCAACCCGATGTCCGGCCATGTGGGCCGTCCACTGCCAACCCGATGTCCGGCCATGTTGGCCGTACATTTTCAAGGTCATCCACCCAACTGACCTAATGCATCTTTTGATGCAAGATTGGCTCTTGGCCAATGTAGCTTCCAACCAATGTCATATTGGCCTTAGCCAATATGCATATGCGATGTGCCTTACTTGGCACCAGATATGGCTTAGGGCCATATACATCTCACCATGCAAAGGAAGCTTTGGATGAAGCTTCATCACAAGCAAATGGCGCATCTTTTAGCATGCGCCATGCTAAAAACACGGGGTGTTACATTATCACACCCTTCAAAGAATTTCGTCCCCGAAATTCAAAACCAAAACTATTGTGGACAATCTCTTCGAGTTGGATTTCTGAGCAAAAGTCCCATACCGGATGCATAAATCACGGGTTTCTTCAAGTTGTCATGAACAACAATTTAGACCTTCTGAGCACATGTCCCATACCACCTGCCCAAGAATCCAAAAAGTGCCCACAACAAAACCAAGAATCGCAATTGGCCAGTGCCAAGAGGATATCTCGACAAGGTATCCTAGATAGCATCCCATACTACCACCCAGGAATCCCTAAGGTTCACAAGTTGAAAGATGTCATCGAAATGACAAGGCAAAACTCAATGCAACACTGTGAGGACCAATCTCTAATGCCAGTGCAGTTGGATGCAAGCCACCGTCCCTGACGGATTTACCGGGTTGCCACTCGTAAGTGGGATGCTAGCCGGGCCTGACAACGCACACCCTTGGCCAGTGCCAACGTGTGGGGATGATCAGTCCCATTGTCTACCCACCGTCCCAGACGGTCTTCCGGATGCTCGTAAGCGGGGTGCCACAGAGGCATGGCAAACTCACAGTACTTATACAAGCTCAACTCGATTTGCAAAGTAACTGGCCCAGCAGTTACAAACTCTTTCCCGCGCAGAAGTTGGCCTACTCTCCAACTTTAAGTTTTCCGTTAAGGAAAATACTTGTGGACAAGTCCACTCCGCACAGTCCAAGAGTTATCTCGGAACTTGCTCTGATACCAACTGTGACGGACCGGAAAATTACGCCTTTGGCGCGTTGCCCCGCAGGCCGTAACTTCCCCGATGCGCCATGATGATGCTACGATCCGGGCCTTAGAGAGCTAGGCAAATGCACGTTCATTTGCCCTTGCAAGCATGCTCATGGAGCATGATGCAGCTAACTTAGCTTCCACACCATTCCAACTTACCCTTGTTCCGCAAAGGGTTTATTAAGAAAGCAAAAACTTTCTTAATACGGCAAAAACGGCCTTTTGAGGCCCTAAACGATGGAATTTGGCTAAATTCTGGTGACCATGTGGATCTATAACATGTCTTGATCTTTGGGTCGTTTCCCATCAAAATGGACTCCTCTTGAGCTAAATTACGACACTCGGGTTTTTAGCCTATGTCGAACGCCTTGATAGGAAGTATGAGCATCCAAGGAATGGAATGCAACTAGCCTCATCAAGTATGGCCACAATCATCTCTTGCGTCGAGCTGCCGAGCCAGATGATATGAGAGGCCAAAGTGCCGCAATCATCTCTAAATTAGATGATATGAGCAACAACGTGTTGGACCGACAATGCTGCAACTCATTGCGGCTGCCTACGTACCCTTCCCTACTCTAAAGGGATCAAGCACAGACCGTAGTTCATCATCGAAGGGACAAGCAACTCATTCCAACTCGTTTGCTAGGCCGTGGCCAAGCAATAGTGGTAATGGCCTAGTCCGTATAGGCCGTTCCGCCAAAATGCATCCAAGTGATGCATGTTCGGTCCGCAATATGGCATAACAATTCCTAAGCACCAAATGCCCTCTTCGCGAGGCTACGCAACTATAAATGAGCCTTAGGCATCATTTATACTCTTCCGATCTAAGCTATGAAGCTTACTTGGTACATAGTCCGCATATGCACCTTCAACCAACTACCCCTCCCTATATATGTCTTAATGGAATTTCTACAAGTATGGAAAGGGGAGCATATTGACATGCTTGCTTCACTATTCATGGACGTTGCCATGAATTTCTGAATGACTGGCCAAGATGGTTGTACATTCGGTCCCGGCTCACATGCCGGTTCCATTGTCCGGCCATGTGGGGCCAACCCGATGTCCCCGCCAACCCGATGTCCCATGTGGGCCATGTGGGCCATGTGGGGCGTCCACTGCCAACCCGATGTCCGGCCATGTTGGACGTACATTTTCAAGGTCATCCACCCAACTGACCTAATGCATCTTTTGATGCAAGATTGGCTCTTGGCCAATGTAGCTTCCAACCAATGTCATATTGGCCTTAGCCAATATGCATATGCAATGTGCCTTACTTGGCACCAGATATGGCTTAGGGCCATATACATCTCACCATGCAAAGGAAGCTTTGGATGAAGCTTCATCACAAGCAAATGGCGCATCTTTTAGCATGCGCCATGCTAAAAACACGGGGTGTTACATTATCACACCCTTCAAAGAATTTCGTCCCCGAAATTCAAAACCAAAACTATTGTGGACAATCTCTTCGAGTTGGATTTCCTGAGCAAAAGTCCCATACCAGATGCTCAGAAATCACGGGTTTCTTCAAGTTGTCATGAACAACAATTTAGACCTTCTGAGCACATGTCCCATACCACCTGCCCAGGAATCCAAAAAGTGCCCACAACAAAACCAAGAATCGCAATTGGCCAGTGCCAAGAGGATATCTCGACAAGGTATCCTAGATAGCATCCCATACTACCACCCAGGAATCCCTAAGGTTCACAAGTTGAAAGATGTCATCGAAATGACAAGGCAAAACTCAACGCAACACTGTGAGGACCAATCTCTAATGCCAGTGCAGTTGGATGCAAGCCACCGTCCCTGACGGATTTACCGGGTTGCCACTCGTAAGTGGGATGCTAGCCGGGCCTGACAATGCACACCCTTGGCCAGTGCCAACGTGTGGGGATGATCATTCCCATTGTCTACCCACCGTCCCATACGGTCTTCCGGATGCTCGTAAGCGGGGTGCCACAGAGGCCTGGCAAACTCACAGTTCTTATACAAGCTCAACTCGATTTGCAAAGTAACTGGCCCAGCAGTTACAAACTCTTTCCCGCGCAGAAGTTGGCCTACTTTCCAACTTTAAGTTTTCCGTTAAGGAAAATACTTGTGGACAAGTCCACTCCGCACAGTCCAAGAGTTATCTCGGAATTTGCTCTAATACCAACTGTGACGGACCGGAAAATTACGCCTTTGGCGCGTTGCCCCGTAGGCCGTAACTTCCCCGATGCGCCATGATGATGCTACGATCCGGGCCTTAGAGCTAGGCAAATGCACATTCATTTTCCCTTGCAAGCATGCTCATGGAGCATGATGCATCTGTTTATGGGTGAAAACTATTCCAGCCGGATTTGGTAATTTGGGGTATGTGGATTAGGAATGAATCTACACCCTAAACAAATGCACTGCGCGGTGAGTGCTTGTAGATTCGGAAATAAATCTGTGCAAGTCTGGCCTAAACCAAGAAATGGCCGTTCCGGACTTGTTTCGGTCACAAAGTGAAGGAGATGGGGTTGATCTTAGGGAGGAAGCGAAGAAGGTGTTGAGATTGTGAAGGTGTTGGCTTGCTTATGACTTGTAACAGAAAGGTGAGCAGGCTTACGATTGATGCAAGCAGGCTCTGGGTGTTTGAATACGTTTTGTATTAACACTTGGTTTCTGACTCGTCTGGACATGTGTTGTTTTTCTCCTGTGTGGAAAATAGGGAGGAAAACCTATTTATACAAGTCATTTGAGCCTTATTCACGTCTCTCGTGGGAAGTGGAGGAAGTGGAGTGATGGAGTAGTGGAGTTGTGTGTTGGTGTTAAACGACCAGTCTTGCCCACTTCTCCTATCATCTCTAACCGTCCATGACTTCCTAACACGTTCTTGTGATGGCGCGTTGCACGATGCACGCTGTAAACGGCCAGACCAATACCCCAGTATGTATCCCCAGTTTGTGACATGATTGATGTCTGGAATGTGTGGATCGTGGGACCCACAAAAGGTAGCATGTAATGCTAAATTGAATAACTGCGTTATTCAGGAAGTTGATACTTGTGAAGTATCATGTGTATTTTATGCAGGTACTGCATCATGGTGTGGTAGAGTGATGGGTGGTGATTACCATGACGCCTCACTGACCAATTAACTCCTGACCATGGTTGTATAACCAAGCCGGTGAAGTTGGACGGACGAGATGATCTTTGAGACACTCATCTGCGACCGTTGATGGAATTAGGGTTTTGAAGAGGTGCGCAAGCATCATTCTTCAGCTTGGTCGAATCCAAGCTTGGGAGACGATTTTGGCCAGGCTGATCGTACATGCGTGTAAGCGGCATGACGGTGCAGGCGACCATACCCCATTTCCTCACGAAAGTATGATCTGGGCCACTCAATTCGTCTGGTGAAGTTGAGTGGTCGAGATCAATTTGCGACAGAAAACTAGTGCCGCAAGAGACGCACATCACGTCATCTTCAGTCACGCGTTCCAAGACAACCAATTCTTGGTCGGTCTTGGTCGATCGGTCTGGAGTGTAGGTGGTAGGCTGGTGTTCACGCCTATACCTGACTGTCCCATGAAAACGTGATCTAAGCCACTCAAATCGTCCGGTGAAGTTGAGTGGTCGAGATCAGTTTGCAATTTGGGAAGTGTGACCACGCAAGTTTGGACGCGCGTTTTGGGATAGCCAGCATGATATGCCTTGGCCGATCAGGTGAGGGGATAGACGGGCCCACTGTGGTCATGCTGGTATGACCGGACACTTAATCTAACTGGGACCCTCCATTCGTGCGGAGAAGATGGACGCTCGTGATGCTCAAAACCCTAATTTTGGGTTTCACGGCCGTGCGACCATGCTTTATTCAGCGTATTTTAAGTGGGATAACCAACCATGGTTGTTCCTGACCGATTGGTCAGGTATGTAGGCGGACCCACGGTGATTGTGTTGACATGCTCTGGGCCCTTTGAATCTACATCTACACCCTCCATCTATACCTGCGAAGATGGATGGTTGAGACTGTTTTGCGACACATGTAATATGCCGCAAGCCCTAATTTAGGGTTTTCCATCCATACGCCCGGTTTGGACGTTTTGGAAAGCTATGCCAATATTTTGGGGAGGCCGACCATGCGGGGTCCGCGTTGGTTCAGCAGTGAATATTCCATACCTGCTTGGGGGTTATGGAATCGATCTGGGCCATCCAATCACGCTGGTGAGGTTGGATGAACGAGATCATATCCAGATCGATACTGGACGATCCGGGATGCTCAATCGGGCTAGTATAACACACCGAGAGTTCTCAACGGGCTAGTATAACACACCGAGAGTTGCAACTGCATGTATTTCGTACATGCTTTCATTATAATGCTTGGAGGTTCGTGTTGCTCTGCTGAGAGCAACACTCAGTCGTCATGCCGCACTGATAATGAGTACAGGAAATACAAGGCTGCTCACGCATTAATAATAATGTAATAAATTCACAGGGTATATGGGATTGTTGCTACATGCTCCAACCTGGATGAATTTCGTGTATTTAATTCACAGAATGGGATTGTTGCCACATGCTCCATTCTAGGTGAATCAGTAAAGTGAAGAGTATCCAACACTTATTAATGGCTTTATCTTTTACAAGATGTCAGCGCATAATTTTCTGGTTTTTTACAATTTTAACCTTAAATGAAAATCCACCATCAACAGCTGCTAACTTAGCTTCCACACCATTCCAACTTACCCTAGTTCCGCAAAGGGTTTATTAAGAAAGCAAAAACTTTCTTAATACGGCAAAAACGGCCTTTTGAGGCCCTAAACGATGGAATTTGGCTAAATTCTGGTGACCATGTGGATCTATAACATGTCTTGATCTTTGGGTCGTTTCCCATCAAAATGGACTCCTCTTGAGCTAAATTACGACACTCGGGTTTTTAGCCTATGTCGAACGCCTTGATAGGAAGTATGAGCATCCAAGGAATGGAATGCAACTAGCCTCATCAAGTATGGCCACAATCATCTCTTGCATCGAGCTGCCGAGCCAGATGATATGAGAGGCCAAAGTGCCGCAATCATCTCTAAATTAGATGATATGAGCGACAACGTGCTGGACCGGCAATGCTGCAACTCATTGCGGCTGCCTACGTACCCTTCCCTACTCTAAAGCGATCAAGCACAGACCGTAGTTCATCATCGAAGGGACAAGCAACTCATTCCAACTCGTTTGCTAGGCCGTGGACAAGCAATAGTGGTAATGGCCTAGTCCGTATAGGACGTTTCGCCAAAATGCATCCAAGTGATGCATGTTCGGTCCGCAATATGGCATAACGATGCCTAAGCACCAAATGCCCTCTTCGCGAGGCTACGTAACTATAAATGAGCCTTAGGCATCATTTATACTCTTCCGACTAAGCTATGAAGCTTACTTGCTACATAGTCCGCATATGCACCTTCAACCAACTACCCCTCCCTATATATGTCTTAATGGAATTTCTACAAGTATGGAAAGGGAGCATATTGACATGCTTGCTTCACTATTCATGGCCGTTGCCATGAATTTCTGAATGACTGGCCAAGATGGTTGTACATTCAGTCCTGGTTCACATGCCAATTCCATTGTCCGGCCATGTGGGCCGTCCACTGCCAACCCGATGTCCGGCCATGTTGGCCGTACATTTTCAAGGTCATCCACCCAACTGACCTAATGCATCTTTTGATGCAAGATTGGCTCTTGGCCAATGTAGCTTCCAATCAATGTTATATTGGCCTTAGCCATCTTCTGACGTTCTCGGAGGATGTTGGCTTTCCAAGAATTCTCGGAGGATGTTGTGACAGATTCCCGTGGTGAGCCATCTTCTGACGTTCTGAAGAAGCATTTCCGGTTGAAGCCACTCCCACCAAACGGACCGAGCCGATGATTGCAATCCCCTGCGGGGGGAGAAAGATCTAAGAGGCAGGCATGTGATTCGGTGATCCTCAATTCTTCCAATATGCAGGTATTTAAATCTCTTTCTGTCGATTCTTTCATTTCTCCAGAGCGAATTCTTCTAAGAGTGATCCTTGTTTGAAATTATGGAATTCCGAAAGAGAATGTTTTCACAAGGTTGGCGCGTATTCAGAACGATAAGTCTGGTAACATTGGCCTTCATGTTGAGAAGTCTGGCGACACTGATTAGTATGCCGAGAAGTCTGGTAAAACCGCTCCTTTTCCATATAATGACAGAGATGATGCAAGTTCGGACGGACAAGGTGCCTCCTTAAGTGATCTCGTTGATGGGGCCATAATGGAAATTAGCACCCAGAGTGAAGTAGACATCGGGAGGAATGTAAGAGAGGCAACATCCGCTATTGTTGAGGTGGCTCCCCTTGAAGAACGTTCTGAGCAGGTTCCAATCAATAAACCTGTAGTGGTGACTTCTTCTGAAAGACCTCCTGCATCTGACAAGGCTCCTGTGATTGGTGAAGTATTGATAATGCAGCCTGGGCTTTGTTCGATCCTCTCTTCACTGTCCCTTATCCAGGTCATGTGTTGGTTGGAGGATTCAGTGTGCCAGCTCGGTTCGAAGGATTATACACGGCTATATGGGAGAAACACGACCACATTGCTACCACTACGAAGCTCAAAAGTCGTCTTGCATTAGTCAACCGCGTTCAAGAAGCTTTATCTTATATCTATGGGATGAGCGTCACGACTGGTCGAACAGTTTCTGAGGAGATGATTGAAGACTGGAAGTGCCATCGAGATGTGTTTGTGTAGTACGATTTCAATTCTACTTGGTTCTTCAAAGGGTTCTCCGATATCCAGGAGCTCCAGAAATTACAAGATGAAGTCCCTTCTGCAGATTGTGTTACTCGCCAGGAAGAAGAGGTTGAAAAGTTGTCTGAGGAGTTGAAGCTGAAGCAGGCTGTACTTCAAAGGATGAAAGTATCTCTTGCCCAGAAGGATGAGTTGCTGCTGAAGGACTTTTCTTGAAGGATTCGTGCCACCTACTTGGCTTTTCTTTTAGATACTTTTCTTTTTGAGTGATAGTGAGGATTTCCTTTCATAATTTGACTTCCGGTTTTGAATTAATAGGTAATTGAATTGGTTTATTTTGAGATAGTTTTGTGAATAAATTTTTTAAAAGAGGTTATTTTAAATGGAATCTGCATCTTGGTCATGAATGATTGCACATATCATATGAAATTGCAAATGTCGCATAAAAGGGAAGTATGAATGGAAACAAACATGGCGTTTGATCATTAAGCCTCTTTCTCTATGTGCGGGATACCAAGTCCCCACTGAATTCTAAAACTATCTTTCTTGTAAAATTGTTGAATAGAACTTACTTGCTTTTGAAGCCTCACTTGTATCAAACCGAAGTAGCCTCTCTAAGGAAATCGTCCGCATTAATCTCTCAGATAAGGAAAGCTATTCCTCTGAATTAATCTTCTTCCGAACAATGCGTTTCAAAGCGTTGCACTCCTTTGGTAGGGTGGTGAAGGAACCGGTGGAAATGACAATACCTCGGGTCCATTACTTCTTGATCAGTTGGTGGACGCCATACAGGAGGTAGCTCCACCTCTCTGTTTCGTACCCACACCTCCAGCAACTCCAAAATCTTTTCCATTGGGAACGGAAAGTGTAGGTACTTTGAGTCTAGCTTTTCCTGTGTTCGTGGGCGTTGTGGTGTCTCTACATGGCTTCGATGTGGAGCACGTTTCGGAGATGAAGTTGGAAGACTTGTGAGTGACATCATATCCGCGGATCGCTTGCCCTGGTGACGGGGTGTGGAAGGTGTCATAATATCACTGTTGAGTGATCGAATTGAATGCTCCCATCCTCTGTACTCACGTGTTCCTTGATTGATCTCTCTTTCCTCAAGCATTTCTTCACTTAGTTGAAAGGTCGATGCGGATTGAACAGTCTTCCGGGATTCGACAAGGGTCTTGAGATATAAATCTTCTAGCAGGGATCCGTAAGCTGCAGGCTCCCTTTCTTTATCCGGCAGACGTTGTGGTACCCCGGACAAGTCTTTTCCTCTGTGGAGTTGCCTCGAGTCTTCGTTGTCGGCTGGACCATGTTGTTCGTCTCTCCTGAGTCCCCTGTGATTACGCGCTCTTTCTGCATCTCCACTGGTAAAGGTGTGACTCCTGGCTAAGGATTCAGCGTTTCTTGTACTGTCTGAGTAGATGCCTGCCGACCCTTCTTGTAATTGTGTTGTTATATCATTCAAAAGGCGGAATGTTTCGCTCTGTCTTCTAGCGATACCGGCTTGATTTGCCAAAATATCCTCCAGCATTATAGCTACACTTCCCATGACATCTGAACCACCTGTGGTTTCCGGGTGAGGATACATCGCGAGATGAATACCGAAAAATTGAGAATTCAATTTTTTGCAACCGAGAGATAAACCTCCCACTGTGGTCGCCAATTGTTTATGGGTGAAAACTATTTCTGTCGGTTTTGGTAACTTAGGGTGTGTGGATGAGAAATGAGTTTAAACCTTAAACAAATGCACTACACGGGAGTGCTTGTAGATTCGAGAAATCAATCTGTGCAAATCCGGCCTAAACCAAGAAATGGTCGTTCCAGACTTGTTTCGGTCACAAAGTGAAGGAGATGGGGTTGATCTTAGGGAGGGAAGCGAAGAAGGTGTTGAGATTGTGAAGGTGTTGGCTATGTATGACTTGTATCGAGAAAGCTGAACGGCTTCTAGGATGTAAGCTATCAGTTCTGGTGTTTGAATACGATGGTATCAACACTTGCCTCTGTTGTCTGGACTTGCTCTTGTTTTTGGAAATAGGGAGGAGAACCTATTTATACAAGTCATTTGAGCCTTATTCACGTCTCTCGTGGGAAGTGGAGGAAGTGGAGTGATGGAGTAGTGGAGTTGTGTGTTAGTGTTACACGACCAGTCTTGCCCACTTCTCCCGTCATCTCTAACCGTCCATGACTTCCCCGACACGTTCTTGTGATGGCGCGTTGCACGCTGCACGCTCTAAACCATTAATGGAGACCAATACCCCAAAGTATGTATCCCCAGTTTGTGACATGATTGATGTCTCGAGTGTGTGGATCATGGGACCCACGTAAAAGTAGCATGTAATGCTAGATTAAATAACTAAGTTATTTAGGAAATCGATACTTGTGAAGTATCGTGTGTATTTTATGTGCACGCATTATGAACAACGGCGGGCCCCCTTTCTACCTGCATAGCCGACCATCTCACGGCCTAGCCGGGAAGGAGCAAACGCTTACCCAAAGTTTGACCGGCGTGATGCTTTAAGGGTCGTAGGAAATTCCACTAAGGGTCATAAATCGATCCCGACCATCCAACTTCACCGGCATGTTTGGATGGCTTAGATCAGATCCCCAGCCGTCAGACAGGTATTGGCGTGATCACCACCGGCCCAATGTGGGCCTCACATGGTCGGCCTCCCTAAAGGAGGAGCATAGCTTTCCAAACCGTTAGGTTGGAATCGTGTACACACGACCGATTCAAAACCCTAATTAGGGTTTGCGGCATGTTACATGTGTCGCTAATCGATCACGAGCGTCCATCTTCGCAAGCTTGGACGAAGGGTGTAGATGTAGACTTAAAAGGTCCTGAGCATGTCAACATGAACATCGTGGGACCACCTATACACATGGACGGATGTCTCGAAACGCGCCCATGAAGTAAGCATGGTGCGCGGTTTCCAACTTCTTTGCAGCATGGGATTTCTGTTGCAAATCGATCTCAACCGCTCTTCTTTACCGGTAAACTTGAGTGGCCTAGATCGCACCTTCGTGGGATAGTGAAGTATAGACATGGACACCAGCATGTCGTCTACACACATGCCTGATCGGTCCTTTATAAAGCACTTCCCATGCTTGGATTTGACCAAGCTGAAAGAAGGAACTTGCGTACCTCTTAAACCCCAATCCGACGGTCGCAGATGAGGGTTGCAAGTCATCTCGTCCGTCCAACTTTACCAGCTTGGATGGACAGACTAAGACATGAGTTAGGCTATCAATGAGGCGCCACCACAATCACCGTCCACCACTCTTCCACATGGACTGATCGGTCAAGTCAGGGCTTACCTGTATAGCCTCCAAACGATCACTCGAAGATGGCTGGACATGATGCTATTGTGAGACGCTTAAATTTGTGACTTACTCCGATAAGCCTTAAAAACAGCGATGCTTCATACATGCTGAATATACTCGATGAAGTACCTGCATAGAATACACACGATACTTCACAAGTATCGACTTCCTAAATAACTTAGTTATTTAGTCTAGCATTACATGCTACTTTCTGTGGGTCCCACGATCCACACTCGAGACATCAATCATGTCACAAACTGGGGGATACATACTGTGGTATTGGTCTGGCGGCTTACAACGTGCAGCGTGCAACGCGCCATCACAAGAACGTGTCAGGAAGTCATGGACGGTTAGAGATGACAAGAGAAGTGGGCAAGACTGGTCGTGTAACACCAACACACAACTCCACTACTCCATCACTCCACTTCCCACGAGAGACGTGAATAAGGCTCAAATGACTTGTATAAATAGGTTCTCCTCTCTATTTCCAGACAACAAGAACAAGTCAAGACAAGACAAGACAGAAACCAAGTGTTAATACAAAAACGTATTCAAACACTCAAAGCCTGCTTGCATCAATCGTAAGCCTGCTCACCTTTCTGTTACAAGTCATAAACAAGCCTACACCTTCAAAATCTCAACACCTTCTTCGCTTCCCTCCCTAAGATCAACCCCATCTCCTTCACTTTGTGACCGAAGCAAGTCTTGGTTTAGGACAGAGTTGTACAGAATGATTTCTCGAATCACAAGCACTCACCGCGCAGTGCATTTGTTTAGGGTTTATATTCATTCCTCATCCACACACCCCAAATTACCAAATCCGGCAGGAATAGTTTTCACCCATAAACAATTGGAGACCACAGCGGGAGGTTAATATCTCGGTTGCAAAGTCAATTTCTTCGAAATCCCATCCAATTTTATCAATTTCAAAAGGGTAGATCTTAGAATCAATTCAATCAGCATTTCATTTCAAGATGGTAGAACTCAGGTCTGGATCAACAATCAATCCTGATGGAGCTAGTATGGATAACACTCCCGGTGTCGATGTACCCGTCAGTGGAGCTACAGTGGTCAATACATCTTGTGGAGCCGTTACTCCTATAACCAACGCTAGTGGAGCAGGAGACATTCCAGTGGGCGTAACGCCTCCCATCACTAGAGCCAGAGCAGCCGCAAATCTCGGCATATCCTCAAGTGTAACGCCTCCAGTGGTCACCAGAGCAACAACTTTCACTCCTTCATCAGGACGAGGATCCGGAGGCACAAGAGGAGGACCACCGTCTATTACCATTGCAGACTTGATGGAGAAGCATGAAATTCTTGCTAAAACTCAAACGGATATGGCCGCAACCCAGAAAGAGGTACTCACTTTCCTTAAAACTTTGACTGAACGATTGCCACAAGATTCACGGCAACCCTTAGAGCCAGCAAGAAATGCCTTTAATACACCCGTAGAAGGCGTTTCCACTCGGACCCACATGAGTGAAGAAGCTCATGTTGCTCCTGAACGCCCAAGAGAGAGGGACCAGCCATCCAACTTCATCACACGTGAGGACCTGGAACGACTTCTCCAAAACCGAGGCAAAGGAAATCTGATGGATGCACACCAACATCAGCCGTCGTACCCTCAAGATATGCAACGACTCCTCTTCCAAGAGGATACACCTCTCCTCAGTTCTCCCTCTACGATGGCACTGGTAACGCTCGTGAACACGTTTCTCGATTTTTGGAATCCTTGGGGTAGCACGAGTACAATCATGTTCTCCGCCTGAAAGAGTTCTCGAAATCAGTTACGGGAAGGGCGTACACCTGGTACAACAACATCACACCTGACACCATATCCAAATGGGGCGAGATGGTCGGTGCTTTCTACAGGAAGTATTTCTTCGTATCTGAGCAGATCACCTTTTCAGATCTAGGGAGAGTCTCTTAGCGGAACAACGAGCATCCGAACGACTTCGTTAAGAGGTTCAGAACTCAAGCGCTAGATTGTCATGATCCGAACATCACTGAACGTCAGCTGGTGGAGTTGTGCATCAACGGGATGATACCCATATACCGCGCTTTACTAGAGAATCTAGGCTTTCAGACATTCTCCGAACTCCATGAAGCTGCCAAACGTTCAGCCACAACCGCCCCAGCATTGCTAGAGAGGACCAGGGTTGTTCGAAACGAAGATCCACGTGAGAGTCGAGGAAGCAGGCGCCTCACAAATAAACAATACAACAGTGGTCCTTCTGTGAGCGTGGTATGCGAAGGAGGAAAAAGGAAGGCTTCAGCAACAGAACAACAACCCAAGCATGCGGCTCCAGCTCACATGACTTCTTCTCAAAAGGGAGCGGGCAAGACTCCTGCACAAGACACCGAAGATACAGGTTTCCCATTCCCCATGAATGAAGTAGTGGAACTCTTGGAAGCATGGACTCAAGACGATACCATCAAGCTGCCTCCTATCAGACGTCCACCAACTGAGAAAGATATGGCGGATCCTGGGCACAAGCCGCTACCATAGGTTCGTTCACCATCCAACCAAAGATCGCAACAGTGAAACAAATCTTCAGGGAAAAGATAGAGATGGGAGAACTCCAGCTTGGAAATGAAGGTGTTCGTAGAGATCCTCTTCCTGTCAGGAACTGTGTAGGATCATAATATCGCAATACATAGGGCTCGCGGGATCAATAAACGACGGTACCGCGAGGGAGTCGCAGGAAACTAAAATAAACGACGCGATGGGAAATAACGACACACAAAATAGCTGAAAGACATGGAACTCAGCGAGGGATAAGAAGTGTCGCGAGATTGAATAGTTGTACACTGGCGACACTTCGCGAGACATTCCCGAAAATAAAGGATAGCTTAGCTGTCATCCACTATGTATTACCCTATATAAAGGGTCGAGTGAGTCTGATGTGGGAGAGAGAGATCTTTTGAGAATTGTTAGGCAAGTCATTAGGAGAGAGAAAGTTTAAGAGCGCTTTAACTTCTAAGTGTAATTCTATTTTCCTGTGTAAACACTTTATGAATTCAATCAATAAATGTTCTTGATCTTACATCTTCTAATGGATTAATTAAGCAAAATCGAGTAAGGGGTGTAGAGTGGGAAATCCTGCTACTACATATGCGCTAGAAACAGGACGAGCACAGTGATTGACGAAGAAATTGGAAAGAATTTGGATTAATAGAGAAGAGGTTCGGAAAAGATACTCAAGAATTCATTGAAAAGAAAGATGGTTAGAAGAAGAAATGTACAAGAGCAACCAACGGTTGTGAGAAGAAGTGGGAGACTTGCCGGAGAAAGGAGGAATGAAACAGGAGAATCGTCAAGGATGAATATGAGAAATGACGGAGAAGATCAAAATCAACCACCGATCTCCCCAAAGAGCAAACGCGGCTGTGGATTATGATAGAGTGAGTGTACATACTTGGAGATCTGATTCTGAAGACGAGAGAGAAGAGGAGCAGCAGCTGGTGAACAATGGACAAGGAGAACAAGGGATGAATGGAGAAATGAATCCAGGAAACGAAGAAATGGCAGCGTTAGAAAGATTGAGACAAACAATACACGAGGAGAGACGGCTAGAAGCAGAGGAACGAGCGAACTTGACAAGACAGAACCATGAATTGAGGATGGAGAACATGAGGTTGCAAAGTAGGAGATCTAGAAGTAGCGTGAGATCAAGTTCTAGATCGAACAGAGAAGAAAGAAGAAGAGTTTTACCAACAGAGAATACCGAGGAAGAGACACAAGATCCAGACGCAGAGCATGGCGAGAGAAGAGGAGAAATAGAAGATCGTTATATTCCTCAGCCCGAAAATCTTCGAAATGAGCGAAATGGGGAAAATCAAGAAAACATGCAACTCCAAGGGCCGAATGACCCTTTACCAAGGAAGAATAATCCTTAATGGGAGAGAAGAATTGAGAAGAAACCGAGAGATCGAGGATGACATTGAGAGACACTACATTGAACAAGCGCGACTAGCTCGCGAGAGAGAAAGGCTAAGAGAAGAAATGGAAAATCAAGAGATGGAGGAGGCAATCCGGCAAAATAACCATGATAACCGCGAAAGAAGAAGGGAACAGAATCGTACTAATAGAAATATTAATGAAGAATATGAGAGGGTGCAGATGATGAGAGCCGAGAGGCAACCAAGAAGAGAGAACACTCGATATAATGGCGTGCGAATTGACGAAAGAAACGAAGAAGAGCGTCGCGAGGAAAGAAGAGGAGAAAATAATGAGCGGGGAAGGTCAAAATAGGCACGAGCGAAGAAGGAGAGAAGCAGAGCTAAAAAGACCAGTAGAATCAAATTCCGAGGCAAATGAACAAATCTTAAGAGAGCTAGCTGAAATGAGAGGATTACTGAACAATAGGAGGGAAGGAGGAAGGAGACAATCGGACGAAGCCATCGCAGAGGCCGCGAAGAACCCTTTCACGCTAGAAGTACGAGATGGGAGGAATACCTCCTAAGTGCAATCTACCCGCATTAACCAACATCTTTGATGGAACAACCCGTGCGATACAACATATTAAGGCTTACATGAGATGTATGTTACAATGGGAGAACCATGATGCCATATTGTGCAAATATTTCGCGTCAAGCTTAATAGGAGAAGCATTAAAGTGGTTTGAAAGTCTACCAAGGAATACAATTACATCATTTCACCATTTACAAGCCACATTCCGGGAGCATACATAAGTAACAACTCTTCACGACAGTGTATTGAAGATGTATTCGGGTTGAAACAAAGGGTTGGCGAGAGCTTAAGGCAGTTGACAATAAGATGGAGAACCATGTGTAGCGAAATGGCGGGACGGGTTGAGGAGAGATATCTCATCCTCTCATTTGTGAATGCTCTCTTTGCGACCAACTTGTTATACATTCAAATTTTTAGAGTCAAAAATACAATCACGATGGCGTAATCCGCGAGAATTACAGGGGAAGAATATATCGCCTTAGAAGAAAGACAGAATGAAATGAATTCTTATCCAAATCGCGAACACAAACTCGAATGCTGCGAACGCAAGCTTGTTACCTCCGTTCATCAATACAAAGGCGAGCACTTCGCAAGGACAAGAGCAAGGAGAGTTGATGAGGGACGAGAAGATAGTAGCTATGGGAAGCCATGACCAAGAGGAATTTGAACAAGAAAGGAACTACTATAACCGTAACAGCAATAATAAGATTCAGAGGCTAGACAATGTGCAAGAAACTTATGGTGGACGAAGGCAATATAACCATGGAGGGCAAGAGAAATCATAGAAATAGTATGGGAACCAATTAGGATGCCTCCACCGAATGCTAGTGTGGAGAAGATCCGGGAGGCTATACTTGTGATGGAAGAAGTACCAAAGACCTTGGAATGTTGGGATGGAACCACCACCAGAGATAGAAGTCATGAATTTTGTTCTTACCATCGCTTCCATGGACATCAAACAAACGATTGTAGAAACATAAAGAGAATTATTCTCAGAATGATTGATCAAGGGAAGTCGAATCACTTTCTAAAAGGAGAAGAAAAAGGCCGACATTACCACCACCACCAGAAATGCATAGAATGTTGGTGTGCCGAAAGGAAAGGAAACATTTGTGATAGAAATCGGAACCAAAGCCAAAAATTTAAATTGCAACTCCATCGTCCACTCTTATCGCACAATCTAAGATTTTCATGACAACGTGCTCGGTAGAGTCTTTGCGAGAGATGCTAATGATAAAGAAATAATGAGCCTCAAGCGAGAACAACGCAGATTAGAAAAGTGGCGTTGAAGACTATTTCTTTCTCTCGCAGATGAAGTGCCAAAAGGAAGAGAAACACATGATAGCCCGTTGGTTGTGAAACTAGAGATTAACCCGAAACCAGTTGAAGGAGAAGATGATGAGGCGAAGCTTGTGGGCGATCAACCGAATCTTAATCGACACCTAAGTTCGGTGAATATTCTTTTCTACCATACTTACAAGACGATGGGAGGAAAAGATGAGGATTTGATCCTCTACATACAAGATATATGGCTTTAATGGCACCGCTAACAAACCAAAGGGAGAGGTTCAATGAGAATACCTCTACAAGGATTATCAACTCGATATTTTATTCTCGTGTGGTTGACGTGGAATCTCCATACAATGCGCTGATTGGGAGGCCATGGCTTCATGAAATCTTGGGAGTCGCGTCAACATATCATCAATGTATTAAATTCCCGCATCCAAATGGCATTGGTATTATACAGGGAGATTGGAAGGAGTCGCAACAATGTCATGAAGTAGATATAGAAAGCTGCGAAGAAAGGAATGCCAAAAGAAAAGGTTGGAAACAACATGTGAGAGATGAGCAGAGAAAGGAGAAACTGATGGTGGATGCCATAGAAGTAAGGACTGAACATGCCTCGCGAGGTGAATGCCTAGAGACAAGCGAATATTATGGTAACAAAGAAGTAAAGGATATGAGGAACAAACGGCATAAGAAGTGAATAATCAATAGAAAAAAGTAACAATGAAGTAATGATGTGTGAGAAGCTCGCAGACAAGAGTATATGGGAATTCAGGTTCAAGAAAAAGAAAAATGAAAATACAGAATTGTGCGAATACTTCGCAAGCAAGTATCAGAAAATAATGAAACATGAATGATTGAATGATTTAACAAATATAAATGCGCAAATGAATGGGACGAACCTTTATGGCGTACACCCTAGTTCGCGAATAACATTTCGTAAGAGGCAAATGTAAGACCTAAAGTGCGTCATATGAGGGGGTATCTCTCGCCGTGGTTCAGGGGAAAGGTTACACCGCTCCTGAAGCCCGAACCATGAAAATTTGGGGCCCATGAAAGCCTATCGGAAGAGGTACCTTGGATTCCCAACTATATATGTAGGTTATACCCGGTTGGGCGACCGAGGTCTCTTCCTAGGAGTCAGTGTATGCTCAAGGCGCCGAGGTACACGGTTGAGCCGCAGTGCCCGGGATGGATGAACCTACCCTGGCCATTCTTGGCAAGTCTTGGCATGCGTTGCACTCGCCCGAAGAAAACTCCACTTAGGGTGCAGTCTCGTAACCATAAACCCTATAGGTATAAGGGATAAGAGATCGCGAAAAACAACCGGTTGTTGTTAAGACCGGATGGGAGGAGCTAGTCTTGTATGGCCGATGTTTCGCCTCCTTGAAGGGGCAACCGGGGAGATGATAAGGGCGGTGCTTTCCATTAGGGGAAGTGCCAAAACAGACGCAAATGTCATGAGGCTTTGTTTTCGCAAGGAGACTTAGGCTTGTCATATTTGTGCAATGATCCTGCAGAGGCAATAATACTAACGCGAGGGTAAGGCGAGATCAATGGGTCTTTACACGAAAGTGTACGGACGTCCTGCGATTTCGTCGCAAGACGGCAATGTCATAGGACTTTATATTCGCAAGGATATCTAGGCCTGTCATATTGTTGCAACCAAAACATCCTGCAGAGGCAAAAATACTTGAAAAAATGATAAGGCAAGATCAATGGGTCTTTACATACAAGTGTAAAGACGTCCTGCGATTTTGTCGCAATGAAAGGTGGCAGGGGAGGACCTCTAACTAGGGAGGTCTGACTTGGAAGACCACACAAAATGATAAGGCAAGGTCAATGGGCCTTTGCATGAAAGTATAGAGGCGGCCTGCGACCTTGTCGCAGCAAAAAGAGATAGCATTCTCAATTCATAAAGATATCTGCGACCTCGTCGCAGCCATACATTTCAACAACATTAAAATTATTATCCAACAAAATACATGAGGATAACTAACTTCTTCCATCAGAAGATCAATATCAGAGGCAAGTATGGGAATGGAAAAGATGGAATATTGTTATTCATCTTCTGATGAAAGAGTTATACATTAATAATGTTAGCCAATTATATTACAAGGAAGAACTACCAAAAAAGGGGAGTGAAGATTACATGAAAAAAGAGTTCACTATAACAAAGATACAGCAATGTACAGATATTACATGCAGCAAAAGAAAACAAAAAGAATTATATCTTCGGTGATTCTTCTTCTTCATCTGATTCTTCGGTTTCATTATTCTCATCGCCAGAACTTTCTTCTTCGCCAGCTTCACTATCAGAAACATCGAGACAGGTAGATTCTCAGGAACCTTTTCAAGAAGCCAGGGATATGTATGCAAAGGGATGTTCTGGTGTTTACAAACATACTCCATGGCTCCATTGCGAAAACGAACGGCATCATTATTAAAGTTCTCCACTGTCGTTTCAAATTGTTTCTTCAACTTGGAATACTTGTTATTACGGAGGAGAGAAATGTTCTTTCTCGCATTCAAGTTCTTCAATTCTCGCGCGAGTTGTTCTTTCTCAGATTCAAGCTCTCTAATTCTAACCTGAAGCCTCTTCTCAGATTCTGCAAATAAGTAACAACAAGTTAGTAATTTACAAGCAATACTATAGAAGTAAGAAGTAGTAAGGTGTAATAAATAACCTTCTCTATCAGATATCATATCTTTAATCAAGGAAGTATGCTCGGCGTGAAGACTAACATCAACACCTAGGTTATTCCTGGCATTATCTAAAACTTTCGCAGCCCAGGCGAATTCATCGTCACTATTTATAACGAGGAGGGAACGAATTTGATCTTCTCGCTCACTAAGCAAGGAGTTCCGGCGAAGCAATTCATCCCGTTCAATTTGTAATTCAAGGAGAGATTTTTGAAATGTTGCTAATGCCTGTGCACCATTGTTAGTAATGCGATCTTTATCATCTATAAGGTCACTAATTTTCTTCCTCAAAATTTTGATTTCTTTATTGGACTCGAGAAACATTCGTTTAAATTGGTTGGCAGAACTTAAACCAGATCTATGTTCAATTTCTAAAAGACGATATTTGGTCTGAAGTTCATTTAATGAAAGGGAGTTAATTTTGTTTGATGAACTACTTAAAGAGTCGTTGAGGTGAGCGAGAAGAAGGTTATTATCCATAGGATCGGGAAATGTATGGAGAAGGATAGCCTCATCGGAGAGATTATATACATCTGCGAAAGTAATAAGTTAGGTAGCAATATGCGACCGATAAAGTAAAAATAGTGAAAGGAGGAAAAATTTTATACCATAAAGTTGCTGATTGGCGTTTTGAAGAGTGGACACCTTATTCTTTTGAGAGTTAAGTTCGGTGTTTAATTTTTGAATTCTCTCGTCTTTATCGCGAGATGACGCAGCTTCGGTCTCTAATTCTTGAATCTTCTTGCTCAATTGCAAATTCTTCTTTTCAAGATTGTTGCGTCTTCTCTCAAGGTCTGAGGCAACTACAAAGGAAGATCTTCCAACCTATAAAAGAAGATAGAAAAAATCATTTAAGCATATATATATACTAAACAATTTAAAGTTAGCAGGGAAGTATGCCTGTACACATACCAGAGACCCAAGTGCATTCAAAAGGTCAGGAGACACAACTCTAGAGACTCCATTGAATGAATTATTGCCTTCCAGTAAAGCAGCATTACACACGTTTGCGAGAGCCCCACAAAGAGAAGCTAGGGGAGCATCTCCCATTCCTTGGAAACAGTCTGAAAAGATGCTGGATAATTGATCCATGGAAGAACTGGTCGATGGAATCTTCTTGGCAAGAAAAGGATTCGATTCATGGTTATCCTCGTCAGAAGCTTCAGAGCTTGAGCTAAGGCGAGAAGAGGATTGGACCTTTCGCTTCTTAGTTAAGGGGGCAGAGGATTTACCCTTGCGAGCGACAGTTTTACCCTTACTTTTAGTCTTCGCAGCAATAGTTTCTTCAACTCCAACCTTCGCATACGCGTAAAGATAAGAAACAGAGGCAACAGTATTGTTTAAAATAAGAAGAAAGGAAGTGATTCTTACTTCACCCGTAAGCGATCGAAGCAATGTCAGAGTATCCTCCGACGGATCCTTTTTGTAGCTTCTTTTCAACCCGGCTATCCGAAAGATTTCACAAACTCAAAGCAATTATAGAAAGAAAATTACGAAAACCAAATTTGAAGTCGGAAACATACCTCTTTCTTCTTCTCGTGCCATTTGAATTCCCAAGGATGATATCCTCGCGAGATTCGCAGAAGAATATGCGAGCCCGCGATGTAAGGACCATTTAAGATCAAGGGTACGACCCACCACTTCTCATCTTTGGAATGACGAGGAGAGGAATTATTACCTGGGTGCCAATCAATGTCTTGCATGAGTAATTTATCCTCGAGACATTATCATTTTTCTTCGTACGAACGCCCCAAATGAGATCTCGCATTCACCATAGTTATCACCGAGTAATTTTCAAAAAAAGTTTTCCACAAGTGTATTTCTCAACAGCTATTTCCAAATCTGCGAATTTGGGATTTCTGGCAGAATTAGGGTATAAAGATCCTTTGCCTGCACCGCGGTTCGCGAACTCAAGCATCAGGCGAATACAATCGCCACTTAGTTGATAAACAGCCCGAGAGAATTTTTCATGGGCCAAAATTTCATAAAATAAAGGCAACTCAGGATTGTACAAGGGAATAGGAAGTCCCGCGAGAATCTGACCGAGCGAGACTATAATCTTTTGATCATCACATTGATGATCGAGAAAAGATTTCTGTAAAGAATGGATGAGGGTTCTTGATCGTGAATGGTTGACAGAGTAAAACCCTTCTCGTGCAACTTCTGTTGAACTTCTTCAAAAGAAGTTTTGTATCCACGACTGATGGAAGCCATTTATCAGTATGGGAATGGATGAAAGATTGGAGATTAAAAACAGCGCTAGAAAGGATGAAGAAAAGCTTTGCAGTAGCAGGAGCGCAAATTGCGGAAGGAGAGAATCAAAGAAAAGTTGCAGAGACAAACTAAAAGATGAAAAGAAGGGGAAAAGAGAACTATATATAGGAGAAAAGAGCCTCGAGAAAAACGAGGTCATTTAATGCGAAGAGACATGAACGGTCAAGAAAAAGTGGTTGAAAGAAACATGTCAAGAGAAGACATTAATAATCAAAATCCGTGTAAAAGTACAAAATCAAGATAACCAATCATGCGGCAACAACATTGTAAAAATCCCATGGTACACTTCCCTCGCAGAGAGATAAGAGACGATACTTCATATATATCTCAAAGAAGCTCCTAACTTCGCAAAAGAATAGAGGCAAGTACGTACTTTTTCAAGTGCAGTATTCTTCTGCTCGTTCCTTCATCAACAAAAACCAAGGATCACTACAACAACAAATTTTTCCTTAAAAATCGCTCTTCAAGCAATATTCAAGAAAAAAGAGGCAAGATGTAGGATCATAATATCGCAATACATAGGGCTCATGGGATCAATAAACGACAGCATCGCGAGGGAGTCGCAGAAACTAAAATAAACGACGCGATGGGAAATAACGACACACAAAATAGCCGAAAGACATGGAACTCAAGCGAGGGATAAGAAGTGTCGCGAGATTGAATAGTTGTACATCGGCGACACTTCGCGAGACATTCCCGAAAATAAAGGATAGCTTAGTCTGTCATCCACTATGTATTACCCTATATAAAGGGTCGAGTGAGTCGATGTGGGGAGAGAGATCTTTTGAGAATTGTTAGGCAAGTCATTAGAGAGAGAAAGTTTAAGAGCGCTTTAACTTCTAAGTGTAATTCTATTTTCCTGTGTAAACACTTTATGAATTCAATCAATAAATGTTCTTGATCTTACATCTTCTAATGGATTAATTAAGCAAAATCGAGTAAGGGGTGTAGTGTGGGAAATCCTGCTACTACAAACTGCATGATTTCTGGGGATTCCGTTCGCAAGACTGTACAATCTATGATGGAACATTTATGCGAGATCTTGTACTTCTCCAAAGCACAACGTCAGGACATATTTATGACCCTCAACCGCGTTGTCTCGTGTGCTTGTATCTGGAAGAGGAAGCGGTCTCGAAACCTCTGTCCTTGCTGGAAGATGCAAGCAAGGGAAATTGGGGACTCTTAATCGTTGCCCGTTTGAAGGACATCGAGTTCGATAACACATTGATCGATACGGCCTCTGAATTCAACATCATCACTCTCCAGACCTTAAAAGCAGCAAAGATTTCAAAACAGGAGGCTACTCGCAACCCATTGTGATTAAGACTCCAGAAGGAGAACTCAAAGATGCATATGGATACATCGATCTTGAAGTAAAATCGTGCGATGCCTCGACACAAGCAAAGTTCTACATAGTCAGAGAGCATCCGAATTACGACATGATCCTAGGACGCTTTTGGGTACACGACAACAAGACAACACTGGGAATTTTCCTCTACCGCCTACGACACTGAAAGGATCTCTAACAAGCCGTCTGCACTGCTGAAGGCTGTCCGCCGCCGCACTGCAAGCTTGCCAATGCGACATAATTTCATAGAGAGAGCCCATCAGCATACATTAAGAGGTTCTGAGCTCAAGTAAGTCTCATCACGCAACCCTTCTTGCATCCAATCACTCCTCACTCTGATAAGTCCTACAGACTGGCTCCAACCAACAAACCAACCCCAGCTAAGAGATGTGAATGGGAAGCCAGCCCCTTCAAACGTTTTATCAAGAGCTTAGAGGCTGTCTTGGTCAAAGATGATAAGGACAAGGTCCAGGTATCTGCACGCCCAAACCCATTTGGAATTGGAGATCTGGTGACGAAGACGACTGCATTCAAGGTTGGGAACATGAAGGTGAAAATGACCACTCCAACTGACTCACCCACCGAAAGAGAGGATGAACCGCACACAGTAGCGAGATGTTATCCTAGGCGGCCACCGCAAGCTCATCAACGCTGATAAACTAGAAGGCATAACAATTCACTCACAATGGCTCAAACCCTACCGAACTTAAGACGCTGTGCTACCACTTTCCAGCGTCCTCCACACTTTAAAACGCTATGTTATTTCCTCCAGCGTGTTTTCTTTTACAATTTCATGTCATATTTGTAATTCCTCCAGAAAATGATTACAATACTTGCATTCATAGTTAGGGTTTCAATTTTCAATTTTCAATTTAATTGAAGCATTATTTCCATCTGAGAACCTCTCTACCCCTAAAAAAACAAAGTCCTGAGTTAGCCTAAATCAACCCACTAGAGCAAGGAAGGAAACCCTAAGCAAACATCTCATGGGAAGAAGGAAATAGAATATGTGCACAAAAGGAAAATAATTTGAGCCATCTGCCCTAGCAAGACCAAGAAAGATCTCACGTCAGGAGCACACACAGATGCAATCTTAACAAGAGGTCATGACATAAACCTTTATTCAAGGTAAGCAAACAGAAGAAAAGATCTTGAACTCAGCCGCCACTGAGTACAAGAAAGAGGTTCAAAAAAATTATGGGAATACACTTGAAAAGAGAAAAATAAGCAAAGAGGTTTAGCCGTCAAGAAGAATAACCGCGCCTGCACCACTGTTGGGTCCTGCTTCAACGCCATCACCTGATACCACTTCTCTCTTCAGAGCCTCAGCTTCCGCTTCAGATGTTTCCGCAGCAACGTTCTCCGTCCTAACATCATCGGCAGGAATAGCTTCCAAGTCTTCCTCAAAGCCCACAACAACATTAGGGTTTGCGATGATTGCCTTCGAACACTCAGGTCTGTCTGTGTCAGAATCAAGGATTATCATACCGCCCTGGATTGGATAATCACGCCTATCTTCATCCGGATGCCGTTTATGCTCCACTATCCGCCTCTTTAACCGCGCTGCAAATCTTTCTGCCCTTGCGCTTACTGGTGCTCGCAACGCTTCCTCATGCCTCCACCTTTCTTCCATGTTGATCGCAGCTGAAAGTGTAGGACCATAATATCGCAACGTACAGGATTTGCGAAGTTAATAAACAACGATGTCGCGAGGCAGTCGCAGAGAGCTAAAATAAACGACGCAAAGAATAACGACAAAGTAGACATAAAGAAGACGTGAGATCTGGCGAGGGTTAAGAAGTGTCGCGAGATTGAATAGTTGTACATCGGCGACACTTCGCGAGACATTCCCGAAAATAAAGGATAGCTTAGCTGTCATCCACTATGTATTACCCTATATAAAGGGTCGAGTGAGTCCGTTGTAAGGGAGAGATCTTTTTAGAATTGTTAGGCAAGTCATTAGAGAGAGAAAGTTTAAGAGTGTTTTACTTGCTAAGTGTAATTCTACTTTTCTTGGTAGAACTCATGAAATTAATCAATAAACATTCTCAATTATGCAACTTTCAATGGATTAATTAACCAAAATATAGTGAGGGGTGTAGTGTGGGATTTCCCGCTACTACATATGCGCTAGAAACAGTGGGACCTAATCTTGTTGGTTTAGGAAAGAAAATCGCAATTAAAGTTGTTTAGATCAAGAAAATGAGAAAGGAAACTCTTAGATCGGATGAAGCAGAGAAAAAGATATGGTAAACAAAGACAGGTATGAGAGTAATGGTTAATGAATTTCACGAGAATATCAGAGGAAGGATACACAAACGAGATTTTGAAGGAAAGAAGATTACAGATCGAGAAATAACGTCACCTTTGAAAGATTGGGAAAAGCAAGAGATAACATTCACGGCGGAGGAAATATCAAAAGAAAACTCGGATCACATGTTTCCACCTGGTGATTGCAATAAACGTGTATAAGGAAGGAGAGAAACCTGAGAATACGATGAAAACATGGGTAATGAATGGAGTTTTAATCGATACAGGAGTCCGGTAAACATCATGTTCTATCATACTTACAAAAAGATGGGCTATAAAGATGAAGATATGATTTTCGCGGCATACAATATTCAAGGTTTTGGTAAATCCATAACAAAAGTTAAAGGGGAGATAAAAAAACGTATTCCGTAAGGAGGAATTGAAACACAGGTGACATTGAGTGTGGTGGATATGGAATCACCATACAACATCTTGCTAGGAAGACCATGGGTACATGCAATAAAAAGTCGTGGCGTCGACACTTCATCAACGTATCAAATTCCCTACACCAACCTAATCAGCGAGATCGAGAGGGGACGCTGCCAAAGGAAGAATATATTATCAAAATGAAGTAAAATGTTGCGAGGAACAAATAAACAAGCGAAAGGACATATCAAAATACCGCAAAAAGATGGTGAGGGAGGCTAAGAAAGAAGAAGAGTTCGAGTTTACATGATCAAAGCGAAAGAAGGAAAAGGCATACCCAGCGAGACCCCGGAGAAGAAAATAATCCCGCGAAGGAACCGAAAGGACCAACCCCTATGGGAGAAACGAAGGCCGCTTACGTCGTGCAGAGCAAACCAAAGAAGTGAATATTGGAACTAAGGAAGAACCCAAGATGCTAAAGATTGGAACTAACATGGGAGCGGATGAAGAAGAAAGAACTGTCGGTCTGTTGCGAGATTATAAAGATATCTTCGCATGGGATATGGATGAAATGCCTGGTATAGATCCATCGGTAGCTTGTCACAAGTTGGAAATTGATAAAAATGTAAAGCCATTCAAGCAAAGAATTAGAAAGATAGCAACAACATATCACTCTCAGATAGAAGAAGAGTTGCAGAAGATGTTGGACGCAGGAATCATTAGACAAGCAAAATATCCCGAATGGATAGCGAATATGGTTATAGTCCCAAAGAAGAACAAAGGAATAAGGATTTGCATTGATTTCATCGATTTAAATAAAGCCCGCCCAAAAGACAGCTTTTCCATTGCCAGATATTCCCAATTTGGTCGAATCGGCGCATAGGAATGAAAGGGTATCCTCGCTGGATGGATACAAAGGTTACAACCAAATCCCACTCGCCGAAGAAGATCAAGAGCATACTGCTTTCTTCGCTCCAAGAGGATTATACTTGCTATACTAAAATGCCATTCGGTTTGCGAAATTTGGAGCGACGTATCAAAGGATGGTAGAAGAGGTATTCGCAGAGTGGATACATAAAACACCGGAAGTCTATGTAGATGACATGCTAGTAAAAAGTAAGAAGGCGTAAGATCACGTGCGAGACCCGAAAGAAATTTTTGAGCAAATGAGGCGTTTCAACATCAAAGTCAACCCAGAAAAAATGTACCTTCGGAGTTGCGTCAGGAAAATTCTTGGGTTACATTGTATCAAAGGAAGGAATACACGTTGACCCGGAGAAAGTAAAAGCAGTTCGCGACATGCCGACGCCCGGCGATAAAGAAAAGATGTTCAAAAACTAAATGGATTGTTAGCATCACTAGGAAGGTTCATCTCGGGTCGTCTGATAAATGTAAACATTTTTTCAGTGTTCTAAAAAAGGGGTCGAAATTCGAATGGACGGACGAATGTGAAAGGGCTTTACAAGGAATTAAAGAGCATTTAATGGATATATCCATTATGCGTATGCGTAACCGGGAGGAATTATTAATATATCTCGCGACTACTTCGCACGCCTTAAGTGCGATTTTATTGCGAACGGACGCAGGAGTAGAGAAACCAATCTATTATATCAGTAAAACTTTTAATGCCGCAGAAAGAAATTATTCAAAGATTGAAAAATTAATCTTAGCGTTAGTCTATGCGTCATTTAAACTTCGCATATATTTTCAGCACATACTTGTTAGGGTGGTAACAAAGGTACCAATTGAGTCAAGTAATGAAAAATTCAAAAAGATCAGAAGAATCGAAAGATGGAATGCTCAAATAAGTCATTGCAAACTCAAATATGAAATATTATCTTCAACCAAGTCACAAGTGTCGTCGGACTTTCTCGCAGAATTTCCCTTGGAGGAAGATGAAGCAAGTGGATGAAATGATGGATGTAGAGGAAGAACATGGAGACCCAAAAGATTTGTTAATCGAGCCAAACCGGTGGGAAATATTAGTGGATGGATCATCAAATGGAGAAGGTAAAGGAGTGGGAATTGTTATGATTTCGCTTTAAGGCAATAAGTTATCTTTTGCTTTTAGATTGGAATTTGAGTCTACCAATAATGAAACTAATACGAAGCCATAATACATGCTTTACGATTTGCAATAGAAATGAAATCGGAGAGTGTGAGAATTACCAGCTGACTCGCAATTGGCAATTCGTCGATAACGTAAAAGTATGCTACAAATGATCCATCCCTACGTAAATACGGGAAGCTTGTAGAAGTGTTGTCAAGACAGATACGAAAATAAAATGGAGGCACATATCAAGAAGAGATAACAGACTCGCAGACGCTTTTGCCTTTATATCAAGTATGATGACAGCACCCAACCGCGAGGAATATCAAAATACGACGCCATCGGGCGCCATCAATTAATAAAGAAGAGGAACAAGAAGCAAGATATAATGATGGTGGTAGATGAGATGCAAGGCTGCGAGGAAGATTGGAGAGTAGAACTTCACGCGTACTTAATGAAAGGCGAGGTACCAAGAAATAGATTGGAAGCACACAAGTTAAAGAGCCGAGCAACAAATTATGAATTGCGAGATGGCGTGCTTTATCGGCGTTCTTTTGATGGACCTTTGCTTCGATGCCTAACAAGGAAAGAAGGAGAAACCATATTAAAGATGTTTGCATAGTGGAGATGCCGGAAATCATAGCGGCGGAAGATCTTTGGCATATAAAGCAAAGATGCAAGGATATTATTGGCCATATATGCATGAGGATGCGAGAGCAATAGCCAGACGCTCGCGAAGATTGTCAAAGACACGGAAGAAGATACATGCACCGGGAGCACAGCTTAAATTCTTCAAAAAGTGTGTGGCCTTTTGGAAAATGGGGTTTAGATATTGTGGGACCATTTTTACCAGAACTGGACAAAGGAGATACCTAATTGTCGCAACGGATTATTTCACAAAATGGGCAGAGGTGAAAGCGGTCCAAAGACATTCGTGATAAGGATGTTTTTACTTTCATATTCGAAAATATCATATGCAGATTTGGGATCCCTGCGCAATTGGTATCTGATAATGGGAAGCAGTTTGAGGGGCAAAATATAGAGTTGCTGCTCAATGCATTTCAGATAAGATGTGGAAAATCGACTCCATTATATCCACAAGCTAATGGCCAAGCGGAGGCAACAAACAAAACAATTGCCGATATATTGAAGAAAAAAATTGGAAGGACACAACAAAGGATGGTGCGAACAAGTACCCAATGCAGTATGGGCCTATAATACAACTAGAAGAGAAGCCACAGGAATGTCCCCTTTTTGCCTAACTTATGGAGTTGAAGCAAGATACTCCCAACAGAGGTCGTGATTCCGACAACCAAAAAAGAGGTCCTGGGAGAAAATCTTAGCGCAGCAATATTCTAATCAAGTTGGATGAATTGGAAGAAAACGAGAAAAAGCCTTGCGACACATGGAGAATTATCGAAGACTAGCTAGAGAATATAACAAGCGTGTAAAAATACGTGAGTTCCAACCGTGCGACTTGGTGTTGCGAGAAACCCCAATATATCAACGTGAAAACGGAGGCAAGCCGGCAAGAAAATGGGATGGACCTTATATCATCAAAGAGGTAGTCGGGACAGGGGCATATAGATTGATGGACCCAGAAGGAAGAGATGTGGGGCAAAAATTGGATAGACCATGGAATAGGTTATATCTAAAGAAATATTATCCGTGATAACGAAAGATGACAAAATGAATTAAGATGAAGTACTTCTTCGCCAGATATTTGCGACATTCAATAAAATGCGGGGAGAATCCAAGAGATCGCGATAAGAAAAAAAAAAAAAGTCATGAATAGCTTAACAAAACAACAAGAGATAAGGAATGATTAAATGAATGAATCGGCGAATATCTCGCAGACAAAATAGCAAATGATGAAGAATGATTGACTAAAAAGAATGAATGAATGGGACGAACCTTTATGGCGTACACCCTAGTTCGCGAATTATATTTCGTAAGAGGCAAATGTAAGACCTAAAGTGCGTCATATAAGGGGGTATCTCTTAACATGGCTCAGGTGGAAGGTTACACCGCTCCTGAAACCTGGGTCATGCAAAATTGGGGCCCATGAAAGCCTATCCGGGGGAGATACCTTGGATTCCCAACTATATATGTAGGTTATACCCGGTTGGGCGACCTAGGGTCTCTTCCAAGGAGTCGTGGATGCACAAGGCGCCGAGGTACACGGTTGAGCCAGAGTGCCCGGATGGATGAACCTACCCGGCCATTCTTGGCAAGTCTTGGCATGTGCTTTGCACTCGCCCGAAGAAAACTCCACTTAGGGTGCAGTCTCGTAACCATAAACCATATAGGTATAAGGGATAAGAGGCTGCGAAAACAATGGTTGTTGTTAAGACCGGATGGGAGGAGCTAGTCTTGTATGGCCGATGTTTCGCCTCCTTGAAGGGGCAACCGGGAGATGATAAGGGCGACGCTCTCCATTAGGGGGTGTCAAAACAGCACGCAAATGTCATGAGGCTTTGTTTTCGCAAGGAGACTTAGGCTTGTCATATTTGTGCAATGATCCTGCAGAGGCAATAATACTAACGCGACGGTAAGGCGAGATCAATGGGTCTTTACACGAAAGTGTACGGACGTCTGCGATTTCGTCGCACGACGGCAATGTCATGGGACTTTATATTCGCAAGGATATCTAGGCCTGTCATATTGTCGCAACTAAAACATCCCGCAGAGGCAAAAATACTTGAAAAATGATAAGACAAGATCAATGGGTCTTTACATGCAAATGTACGGACGTCCTGCGATTTTGTCGCCATAAAAGGTGGCAGGGGAAGACTCTAATTAGGGAGGTCTAACTCGGAAGACCACACAAAATTGATAAGGCAAGGTCAATGAGCCATTGCATGAAAATGTAAAGGCGGTCTGCGATCTTGTCGCCATAAGAAGAGATAAAATAAAGACTACCAAAATGATAAAACGAGAAAAGTAGGTTTCTTCCTCATGGAGATGCTCTGCGACCTTGTCGCAATACAAAATTCGACATCAGCGAAGAATACAATGAAAAGATGATGATGACTAAGTAAAAATCATTTCATCAAAATGTAAGCGAATAAGCTTGCGTAGATTATAGTTATAAATAAGAAGAAGAAAATAAGAGGATTCTCCAACAAGGGATTTGATCTTTCAAAACAAACAGACAGTTGTAGCAAGAGTTATCAAACAGCTTAATTCTCTACATCAATTTTATCGTCTTCACCAATTACTTTCTCCTTCACCTTCGCTACCAATGGACGTTCTTCCGAGATATTTTCAAAGATCTTTATTCTCGCCAATTGGTGGATTCTCATCGAAAGCTTTTCATCGTCGATCCTTGTTGATAACTTCAATATTAGCGACGTCTTCGCCGCTTTCATAGTCATAATCACTATCCTGGAGCATCGGGAACTTCATCATCACTTATTTCCAAAGGAGCGACGTGAATAGGATCAAGAGACTTCGACAACTGACAAAATGTTATTCACAAGAACTTCCGCCTTTAGAGGAACCGGCGTAGTAATGCCTTTTGACGATTCTTACTATCAATGTCCTTACAATGAGACATATAATCAAGTCTTCGCTCTGCACGGTCACGAGAACGAGCAAGATGCGAAGTGAGTAGTCCATTTTCCTTGCGAATTTTGGAATAATCAGACCTGAGGGTGGAAATAGTAGAGCGAAGCTTTCTCTCGTAATCCGCATAACAAATACACAAGATCGTAGAAAATTCTTATCGAACATTATCGACATTTTCGGGGTAGTAAAGCATTCATGGAATAAACATATGAATTAAGATAGTCAAATAAATTGACTACCTTCCTTTTGAGAAGAAAGATGTTGAATTAACGCCGCGAAATTATTCCCTGTGCGGTCCATGACATCATCAAATGAATCTCCCACTAAACCTTTCAATCGAGAACGCAAATTCTTTTCATTGGAAACAAGTATGGAATTTTCGTTCGCGTAGCAGAGTTGGATTTTTCTAAATTGACACATTGTTCTTGGAATTGCTTCGCTTTTACACTCAAAGTTATTCTACCCCGAATAAGTTTATCTCTCTCGGCATAATTACTTCCAGTTGGTTTTTCAAAGAATGATTGGCTTGCTCTTGTTCTTCACATAATTTTCGACAAGCATCATATCGTCGCGAATAGTTCGCCACCTTATTCAACAAAGAACGTTTCTCTTGCGAAAGAGTTCGATTCTCATCCGATAAAGTTTGCAACTCCAAATCGATTTAGTCAAAGCATAAGAGAGGCGAGATAAATCATTACTTAACAAGTCTTGTTTCTGCGATAAATTTAAATTTTCTTTTGACAAGTTATTTATTTGATCAGCTGCATAAGTGTGAAGATTATCTAAGAGATTATATTGTTCCATCCAACCATCTCTCTCAACTCGAACTTCTTCAACAATGGACTCCATCTGATATATCTCCATTATTCGTTTCTCGGTTTAATGCTTGGAGAATGAACAGAGAGTTTGAGTTGCAAAAAAAAAAAAAAAAAAAAAAAAAAAAAAAAAGAGAGAGCGGCGAGGGCATACCTTTTAATTCTTCATTCTTCTTGCGAAGGTCATCACAATCCAAATGAGATGTTGTGAAATTTTTGATTGCACTTCGCGGTCATGACTGGAGATCATTCTTCACTTACTAATTTCTTGAACCAAAGACGCCTGCGAGACCTTATCGGGACCAAGGTGCTTACTTAAAATCTCGCAGACATTGGATTTGATAGGATCTGCCAGAAGTTTTCTTGGCATCATTCACAAGATCTCGAAAGAACCTTAAAGGCCACATCTATACCCTCCAAATTTTCTCATTGTTAGAGGAATTTGCTCTACTAAAAATGAGTCATCCTTTGTCAAAGGAATCTCATGAGAAGAGGAAGTCTCGGGGAGAGAAGTGGTTGGAGAAATAGTAGGAACATTGATAGCGAGAGGGTGATATAGTATCATTTGTAGGGGAACGGTTGTGAGGAACTTGGTCTATGAGGAGTTGAGGCGTAAAAGTGTTGTCGCCAGTAATGTTATTAGAAGGAAGAGGCACGAAACTATCCTGCGAAGATTTCGCAGAAGGAGAAGAAGGTTTGAAAGAAGGAAATGGAACGCGGGGAGTAACAGACTTGGGTTGGCGAAGCCGGTTAGGAGTTCTATCAGCATTTCCATCATTCTCGCGAGTAACAAGTCAAGTAAGAAACAGAGGCAACAATATATTGCTCATAAAAAGAAATGTTTCTTAAATACCTTGTCACTCGTGCAGCTTTCTTTTGGTAACTATAGATTTTGTTCGCGAAGTAGGCTTTGGCTGCGAAGGAGATTCTTGTTGCGAAGAAGGTTCCGATGGCGAGCCCAAAGAAAGAAAAGGGTCCTTCACGGTAAATCTGGTTTTGGGTTGGTTCTTGCTAAACAACAATGGCAGAAAAAGAACTATAAAGTTAAGCATACCAGTGTGATTTCGACAAGAAAAACTAACTTCAAAGCAATTAACCACAAGATCAAATTAGATATGGCAAGATTAACAAACCTGGATGCCATGAGAATGACAACCGATAAGAAAATGTGAAGAAGAGAAGAAGATGAAGAAGGAAAACAGCAGGCAAATACTTGCAGAACGATGAAGAAGAGGAAAGCTTGCAGACGATGAGGAAGATGAAAGGGAAAAAGAAATTTCTTCACAAGGAACACTTCTATAAATAGATGAGAAAAAGGTATTACGACCGGGTAACATTAAATGCGCCGGTAAAAGAGGCAAATATAGACACGTGTTAACGGTCATTACCCAAATCCAAGGAAACTTGACGAAAAGAAATTTAAGGTAATTCAAATATATGGCATATTTCCTAATAGGCGAGAAGAGATTGCGGAACCGATTATTCTCTGTAACACATGAGGCAAGAAATGACACTTTGTACATAGGAGCTTCGGAATTTCGCAAAAGAATAGAGGCAAGTACGTACTTTTCAAGTCCAGTATTCTTTCGCTCGTTCCTTCATCAGCGAAGACCAAAGATTATTACAACAATGATTTTTCCTTCAAAATCGCTCTTCAAGCAATATTCAAGGAAAAAGAGGCAAGATGTAGGACCATAATATCGCAACGTACAGGATTTGCGAAGTTAATAAACAACGATGTCGCGAGGCAGTCGCAGAGAGCTAAAATAAACGACGCAAAGAATAACGACAGGCGAGACATAAAGAAGACGTGAGATCTGGCGAGGGTTAAGAAGTGTCGCGAGATTGAATAGTTGTACACTGGCGACACTTCGCGAGACATTCCCGAAAATAAAGGATAGCTTAGCTGTCATCCACTATGTATTACCCTATATAAAGGGTTGAGTGAGTCTCATTGTAAGGGAGAGATCTTTTAGAATTGTTAGGCAAGTCATTAGGAGAGAGAAAGTTTAAGAGTGTTTTACTTGCTAAGTGTAATTCTACTTTTCTTGGTAGAACTCATGAAATTAATCAATAAACATTCTCAATTATGCAACTTTCAATGGATTAATTAACCAAAATATAGTGAGGGGTGTAGTGTGGGATTTCCTGCTACTACAGAAAGGGCACATATGCGTCCCCTGGTGATACGCAGTGTAATGACATCCCCGTATAGCACGACCAACTTCACGAAGTGGGAGATCAATTTTAGCCATTACCTCCTCGTGCGCATTAGTCTCGGGTTTGTCAACTTGAAACTCTCTTCTGGAGAAGTTACAGAATGATCATTGCCCACTGCTTCCATGATAGGCTGCAAAGAAAAAAGAAGTTATGGGCACACAAAAATATGTGTATCATCATCAGTCAATCAGAAGATCAGATGAGTACGGAGAAATACCTGAGATACAAAAGGAACGACTATATGATGAGAAGAATCCTTAAAATTTTTCTTTATAATCTAGCAAGTCAACAGAATCCCAGGAGAAAAAGAGTCTCTACTTGCCACCTATAAAGGCTACCGATTCAAGATAGCGATCAATTATGTTTATCAGATATATCTGAGGAAAGTTGCCGTGTAGCAAAGGGAGTACACCTAGTCCAAGGGATAGGCCAAGCACTTTCCAGATAGTGCGCAGGAAACCAGAGCGACTCGCCGAGATCAAGTCCGCTCTCCTCCACCATCCTAATCAAGACCGACCGGTTTTGGGACAACACTCCGACGATGTCGGCCTATGCGGTAAATGTATATTCACCTTAGCTTGGTCATTTCGTATACAAACTTGTCACCATCTTATGCCTACCCCACAATAGCGTAACCATTATGCGCTAGGCGGGGGACTTAATGTTGATGGTGGATTTTCATTTAAAATTTGAAATTGTAAAAGCCAAAATTATGCGCTAACATCTTGCAAAAGATAAAGCCATTAATAAGTGATGAATACTTCTTCACTTTACTAATTCACCTAGAATAGAGCATGTGGCAACAATCCCAAAGATTCTCGTGAATTAAATACACAAAATTCATCCAGGTTGGAGCATGTAGCAACAATCCCATATACCCTGTGAATTTATAGCATTATTAATTAATGCATGACCAGCCTCGTATTTCCTGTACTCATTACCGGTACGACATGACGACTGAGTGTTGTTCTAAGCAGAGCAACACGAATATCCAAGCATTAATAATAAAACATGTACGAAATACCCATACAGGCTACAACTCTCGGTGTGTTATACTAGCCCGATTGAGCATATTTTGAATCTGGACTGTCCATATCAGTCTCAGAAACAATCATGACCACGCAAGTTGTCCGCACGATTTAACCAGCCTGGACGAACCCTAGCAGGAGCAGGCATCCACAGCAATGACCACCAGCGGGCCCCTTAGTGCCATGGCCGGTCAAGTACAAGTCACGCCCTCCAAACAACCACCAAACACCGGCCTGGAGTTGGATGTCCAAGCTGGTATGGAACGACTTGGAGGAGCTCGTATGAACAAAGGCTGCCTACGGCAGTCTCAAATCCATCACGTCCGTTCATCTTCGCCAGCGCAATTTGACGGCGCGGATCGCCCCATTCCCAGTCGTACAAGCACCTGTTATGAACACCGACGGGCCCCTTTCTACCTCGCATAGCCGACCATCTCACGACCTAGCCGGAAGGAGCAAACGCTTACCCAAAGTTTGGCCGGCGTGATGCTTTAAGGGTCGTTGGAAATTCCATTAAGGGTCTTAAATCGATCCCGACCATCCAACTTCACCGGAATGTTTGGATGGCTTAGATCAGATCCCCAGCCGTCAGACAGGTATTGGCGTGATCACCACCGGGCCAATGTGGGCCCCACATGGTCGACCTCCCCAAAGGAGGAGCATAGCTTTCCAAACCATTAGGTTGGAATCGTGTACACACGACCGATCCAAAACCCTAATTAAGGTTGCGGCATGTTACATGTGTCGCTGATCGATCACGAGCGTCCATCTTCGCAAGCTTGGACGAAGGGTGTAGATGTAGACTTAAAACGTCCTGAGCATGTCAACATGATCATCGTGGAACCACCTACACACATGATCGGTCGACCAAGGCCAACCATGGCCGGATGTCTCGAAACGCACGCCCGAAGTAAGCATGGTGCGCGGTTTCCAACTTCTTTGCAGCATGGGATTTCTGTTGCAAATCGATCTCAACCGCTCTTCTTTACCAGGTAAACTTGAGTGGCCTAGATCGCACCTTCGTAGGATAGTGAAGTATAGACATGGACACCAGCATGTCGTCTACACACATGCCCGATCGGTCCTCTATAAAGCACTTCCCATGCTTGGATTCGACTGCTTCGAAAGAAGGAACTTGCGTACCTCTTAAACCCCAATCCGACGGTCGCAGATGAGGGTTGCAAGTCATCTCGTCCGTCCAACTTTACCAGCTTGGACGGACAACCTAAGACATGAGTTAGGCTATCAATGAGGCGCCACCACAATCACCGTCCACCACTCTTCCACATGGAGTGATCGATCAAGTCAGGGCTTACCTGTATAGCCTCCAAACGATCACTCGAAGATGGATGGACATGATGCTATTGTAAGACGCTTAAATTCGTGACTTACTCCGATAAGCCTTAAAAACAGCGATGCTTCATACATGCTGAATATACTCGATGCAGTACCTGCATAGAATACACACGATACTTCACAAGTATCGACTTCCTAAATAACTTAGTTATTTAGTCTAGCATTACATGCTACTTTCTATGGGTCCCACGATCCACACACTCGAGACATCAATCATGTCACAAACCTGGGGGATACATATTGGGGTATTGGTCTGGCGGTTTACAGCGTGCAGCGTTCAACGCGCCATTACAAGAACGTGTCAGGAAGTCATGGACGGTTAGAGATGACAGGAGAAGTGGGCAAGACTGGTCGTGTAACACCAACACACAACTCCACTACTCCATTACTCCACTTCCTCCACTTCCCACGAGAGACGTGAATAAGGCTCAAATGACTTGTATAAATAGGTTCTCCTCCCTATTTCCAGACAACAAGAACAAGTCAAGACAAGACAGAAACCAAGTGTTAATACAAAAAACGTATTCAAACACTCAAAGCCTGCTTGCATCAATCGTAAGCCTGCTCACCTTTCTGTTACAAGTCATAAACAAGCCTACGCCTTCACAATCTCAACACTTTCTTCGCTTCCCTCCCTAAGATCAACCCCATCTCCTTCACTTTGTGACCGAAGCAAGTCTGGAACGGCCATTTCTTGGTTTAGGCCAGAGTTTTACAGAATGATTTCTCGAATCACAAGCACTCACCGCGCAGTGCATTTGTTTAGGGTTTCGATTCATTCCTCATCCACACACCCCAAATTACCAAATCCGGCAGGAATAGTTTTCACCCATAAACAACCTGTACTTCATCGTCCCATAGAAACGTGATCTAAGCCACTCAATTTGTCCGGTAAACTTGAGCGGTCGAGATCAGTTTGTGGTTGGGAGGTGTGACCACGCCTAGCTTGGGCGTGCGAATCGAGGTGTACAACCAAGTTTGGTTTTGGCCGATCGGGTATGGAGATAGGTGGGCCTGCAGTGATCATGTTGATACTTACCGGACCTGCTTAGTCTATTCTTGGACCCTTCATCCGAGCAGGAGAAAAGGGACGCTCGTGATAGTGACACAAACCCTAATCAGGTTTTACCGGCCGTGTGACATACCCAGTTTGGGGCGCACGAATCAAGACGACCAACTATAGTTGGTCCTGACCGATCAATCAGGTATGTAGGCGGGCCCACAGTGTTTGTGTTGACATGCTCTGGGCCCTTTGAATCTACATCTACACCCTCCATCTATGCCTGCGAAGATGGATGGTTGAGACTGTTTTGCGATATATGTAATGTGTCGCAAACCTTAATTTAGGGTTTTCCGTTCCATACTGCTTTGGTTTGGACGGTTTGGCAAACTATGCCACCCTTTTGGGGAGGCCGACCATGCGGGGCCCGCGTTGGGTCGGTGAATATTCCAATACCTGCTTGGAGTCATGGATTTAATCTAAGTAATCCAATCATGCTGGTGAAGTTGGATGGTTGTGATCGTTTCTGAGACTGATATGGTCAGTCCAGGTTCAAATATGCTCAATCGGGCTAGTATAACACACCGAGAGTTGTAGCCTGTATGGGTATTTCGTACATGCTTCATTATTAATGTTTGGATATTCGTGTTGCTCTGCTGAGAACAACACTCAGTTGTCATGCCGCACCGGTAATGAATACAGGAAATACAAGGCTGGACATGCATTAATTAATAATGCTGTAAATTCACAGGGTATATGGGATTGTTGCTACATGCTCCAACCTGGATGAATTTTGTGTATTTAATTCATTGAATACTGGGATTGTTTCCACATGCTCCATTCTAGGTGAATTAGTAAAGTGAAGAAGTATTCATCACTTATTAATGGCTATATCTTTTGCAAGATGTTAGCGCATAATTTTGGCTTTTACAATTTCAGCCTTTAAATGAAAATCCACCATCAACAACGTCGCACCTCACTCGGGGGCTACGCCCCCTCGTGAGAGATATATTATGGGTAGAATGTGAGAAAAAAAAAGATTATTGTTAAAAAAAATACTTTGCTCACTGTATTGCTCACTGATATTTGCATGTTCATGAAGATTTTGTTGATCCTGTTACAGATGAAGAGATGTATTTAATTGACCTGTCAGCACCAGCACGAGAGTTGGAAGTAGAGAGGCAGAGGAATGAGGATCTAGCAGAACAAAACATGTATCTTGAATTTGACAAGCAGGAAATAACTTATCAAAGGAGGAGCCAATCAAATACAATGATGAGCAACATAATATTCATGAAGAAAATTATTAACAGTAACAAGGACAAGATTCAGTTGCAGCCTAGAGATGAATAGAGACTTAAAGATATTGCTAAAGAAGTGAAGGAATGGAATGAAAAGGAGAATAATCTCCAGAGAGCAAGATCGGAGAGTACTCAACAAGAATTCAGAAGAGCAGCCCAAGATTTGATAAACACTGAATTAACTCCAGTGGAGAATACAGGTGAAGAACCATCTGAAAAGGAGAATGAAGCTGAGTTGGAAGCTGTTACAAATGAAGAACCATTTAAAAAGGAGAATGAAGCTGACTTGAATGTAGAAGAAGAACAAGAATCAAGTCAAGGCATTGTCAATTTTAGATGCAGGTCAAAGTGATTTGGAAAAAAGCTTTAAGAAGGGTTATCAAAGTGGATTGAAAGCTCGAGGTAAATATAGACCCAAATATATTGTCAATCTGGAGGATGGGATTCGATGTAGGAAAAGAAGAAAGAAGAAGACAAGAGGAAGCAAATCTTCAGATTGCTAATGTGGTTGCAAATATTGGTAACTCAGTTGAGGAAGCGAATCTTCAGATTGCTAATGTGGTTGCAGATATTGGTGTTAGAGCATAGCTCGGTTGAACCCACCAAGCGTTGGTATGTCAAGTTTGGTTGTCATATTTTAGTGAATCAAAACTCATGTTAAGAGTCGCTTGATTATGTACTAGAGTCAACTTCGTATAGGTTAGCTTGAAAGTATTAGGATAATGAGACTTTACAAGTATTGCGAAGACTTGAAGATGTGAAGAAGCAAGGAGCTACAACGACAACAATCATCCTTCCATTTGAGGTTAGTGATATTTGACTTGAACTGTTTCATTCCCTAACGTATCTTTCAAGTCGTGCATATTGAAAACAAAACTGCGAAGCATATTTAAACTCTAGATAGACATAGTATTAAGGAATACAATACGAGGTTTATTGCTTAACCATTAAACTTTGTAGATAAGACATCACCATAATTATTTGAATGCTATTGTGATTATGTATGGGTATGAGGTGAGGATTTCATCCTAGGGAATAATGTTTTACATGTGTTTTAAGGAAGTAAGTTCATAAACTTGTTTGTGAATCGAAAAGGAAATCGCCAGGCGTTATTGGGATTGTTATTTAGTGCATATCTTGTGAACATCCAATATGTGTGATTTAGTATAATCGTTCATAACTTGTTGTGTTCTTGGTAGAACTATTCACAAAGTCCTGACTTATGTATTGATATGACTTTTATTAGTGAAACCGATCTTAAGTAATCACCTGAGATGGTATGATCGGGTTTGTGATTTTATGTCCGACCAAATATGGGAAAGGGGAACCGATCCTAGTAAGAGGTGCAGTACATCACAAAGGGGTACCGATCCTTGTATGAGGTGCAGCAAGGTTTATAGCAGAAAGGGGAACCGATTCTATGGACATGTGCAACACGTTTTTAGGCAAAGGGGAACCGATCCTATGGACATGTGCAACACATATAAGTTAGATACCATATATATGTGGGGAACCGATCCTAGTACCTAGTCAACCGAATTTTGGAAAGCTAGTGTGACTATGCACAGTACTCACATGGAAGGTAGAACTGAAACTTCTTTTGGTAGAACCGTTAAACCCATGATTTGTGATTGAATGTTATTTGATCAATCGCATAGTTCTTTAAAGTCAGATGAACCAATTCTAAACTTGTTTGGAAGTGTGGCAAATCGGTTTCAAGGTTGTAAGTGTGAAAGAGAACTTACAAAGTTAAGATGTCGACATACTTTGAACACGTGCTATGAATGTTTATTATTTTCATTGCTCAAAGTTATTCCTTAATAGCTAAGGGAAGAGAATCCCGGGAAAGAAACATAAATAAGTTAAGAATCTTTTAATTAAGGTAATTAACTTCATTTTTAGGAAAATAAGAATTAGTAATGTGCATTTACTAACTAGAGATTTTCTGAGAGATTTCGATCTTTATTTTTGGATAGAGCATTTCCAGGAATTATGGAAACCGAATTTGTGCTTTAATGAATATCTTGAGAATATTTTCGGTTTTGGAAATTCCTTGGTGTCCAAACTTCCTTGTCTACAAATACTTGAAGTTTTCCTTTCTAGCAAACTAATCCTTCATAACAACAAACTACCTCTTTTTGTGTTGTTACTGGTGTAGCCGCCTATTCGGAGAGGAGAGTAACCTAATTAGGCGAAATATCTTACTACTAGCTCATTTTAAAGTCTTCTTTGGGATTGAGAAGCTCTATTAGTACCGTTGGTGGGAAACTAGATAATTGCGGTTTATCTTTTGTTTTCATTGATTTGATTGACTAACGGTGGTTGAACTTTGATTGCACCTAGTTTGTTTATGCTTGAGAATCTTCTCTTCTGATATAAGATTCATTCAAACTAGTTCAGAGTTTTGAAAGGGATATTTAGACTGTTGTTAGTTCTAAAGACGATCTTGTGATAATCCATTGTTAACAGACTCCGTTCTGTGTGTGATTAATCACAAGAGATTCAAGTGATTGTGTGCAGGTGTTTATTGAAGATCTAAGAAGATTTGAAGACAAAGAAGATATTGAAGATTCCTGATTTGTGGGTTCATAATCTTTGGTGTGCACAATACTTGTTTTGGTAAAAGCGGATCCAATTGATAATCGGTTTATCTTTGTGATATATTGGATTGATTAATTGAGTAGATCGGCATCAACACAATTCTTTGGATTAATAGTGTTGTTGGCTTAATCTTAAATGATTTCTTCGGTAATTGATCATAAGATAGATCTAAGGACCTGACGAAGGAGTTTATGTTAAGATAAACAAAAGAGCCTTTGTCCGACTCATATCACTTGGTTGAACAGAGTTGATACCAAACAGATTTGTTGTTCCTTTACTGTTTGGAATACGAACCAAAGGAATTGTTCCAAGTACGTGACTTATTCATAGGTCGGAGGCGTGGGAATACAGACGGAACTAGGTGAACAATAGGTTTAGTTGCTTGGTCTCAACTATACGAAGTTAGGTGTAATTTTGTGTAGTGGCTTAATCCTGAGAGTATTCAATTCTGGACAAGGTACCGGGGTTTTTTCTGCATTTGCGGTTTCTTCGTTAACAAAATCTTATTGTGTCACTTACTTTATATTTCCGCATTATAATTATTTTATTATAATTAAAGTAAATCACACAAACGTTAATTCCTATTTACTTGATAAGTGAATCCTATTGTGTTTGGTTAAGTACGAACCTTTTTATCAAGTAACATACTTCGTTGTTGTATTGTCTCGATCTCATATCCATAGACGATCACACGAAGTGTGAACCGATTAGTTGTATTGTCTCGACTCAGTCCATAGACAATCACTTTCGGAGAAAGTACTTATATGTAGGAAAAGTTTTAGCTTGAGGTATATTTGGGTACCCTCGCCTTTTCAATTGGTAACTCAGTTGAACAGTTAGAAGAGGAGAATAAAGGCAAAACAGGAGAAAGAAGTACAAACATGCAGGAAGCGGAGATCGTGGGAGATGAAGTTATTTATTCAACTCCTCCAATTACCATTATACTTCCAGAAAGATCGTATCATGTGGCTACAGGTACTATTTTAACTCAGTTGAAGAAGTAATCAATTTAAAAGACATATTAGTTAATCTAAGAATTGTATGCAAGTGTGTTTGTGTTATGCACAATTTGGATAATCTATTTATTTGTTATGAATTAATTTGTTTGGTTTATGAATGAAAATGAGTGAATGTTAGTATTAAAGATAACAAGTATGTACAGCTAATTGATTTCTATATATGCATTTTTATTTTTTTTATTAAGTGTCCACAATGAAAGTTGGTCCATGAAAGCAATGGGTTAACAAATAATGAATGATTGGTTTGAACATTAAGAAGAGAATGAGTGTTAATATTGTAGGGTATTTACAGATAATGGTATTAACTTTGTGCATACACATAAAACCATGCATACTTTTTTATTTTTGTAAGTGTCAACAGTAGAAGTTGATCCAATAATGTGGGGTAAACAATGGAAGTTGATCCTGGTAGGCCTCGAAGATGGGTAAATTATGGCCTACGGGTTATACCGCAAGTGCACGGCATCTATTGGAGACGCGGCAAGTACGGGTCGATCCCACAAGGACTAGGGTGTGCTTTGTGTGTGATCTAAAGCTTCTTCAACTGAATTCAAGTAAGTAACAAGTGACAACAGGGGGTTTTGCCGATACGGCTGAGGTAGTGAAATGAACCTAAGCTAAGGAAAACAGCAAGAGTAAATTGTAACAAAAAGAGAGCTCTAGGGTGTCGAATCCACCCCTGACCTCAGCTAAGACAGTGCAATTTTTGAAACTGTTCTCGTCCCTTGTAATGGCAAGTCTGCCATTTCCAGGGTCTCAATGAAAGGGTTATTATCAAACAAATAGTATTAGTTGTCTTGTCATAGTACAACTAATCACAGATCATGTTCACTACTTAGATGATTCAACCTAACTTAAAATGGGTATTCTAATAACAATTAAAGTATCTCTCCCAAGCACTACTTGTCTTCTCAGGGCACAACTAGTCTGAGGATTAATAGTATTCAATGAAGCATGAATTGCACACATTTTACATAGAAGTGACCTGACTACAAAGCATACATGGTATACTTTGTGAAAGTAAAATGCAAATGTGTATTGATTATATATACCCTAAACCATAAGGCACAACAAGAACAGATATCAAAACATGAGCAATTCTTAGCAAAAGGTTATGGGTTTCATCTGAACCCTAGAAGAATTAAACTAGAACATGATAAAACAAAATACACAAAATTAAAGCTAAATGACTGCACTGGCTAATCCAGGCGTGAGTAAAAACACCCTCTCCCTCTTCTATTTATACATGCAAGCAAAATTATCTCCAACCCTAATTCTTCCCAAAAATCGAAATAAAATAGAAATTAAATCAAAACTCTTCTCACCCATACTCGAATTCGCTCCTCTTCCGTCTAATCGCCTCGAGACGCCATGCATGGTTGTTGTGACCTAACCCTAGTTCTTATCTTCTCTAAGTTAGCTTCTAGGGTTGCGAAGCTAAGAGAGAGAAAATAAGAGCTAAAGAGGTGGTGCGGCTGTTTGCAGGGATGGTGTTGCTGTGTCAGGAGGGTTGTTGGTGAGGTGGTGATGGCGAAGGTGGCTGTGGTGTCGGAAGAGCAGAGCTCTGCTCTGTCGGGGAAGAAAGAGAAGATGGAGAAGAGAGTGGGTTGTCTCGATGGGGTGTATAGGGTTAGGGCGTTTTGTTGTGGAGCGAGGATAGCAAGGTTTGATGAGACTGATGGAGCGAGCGTCGGATCTAGGAGAAGAAATCTCAACGGCTCGGCATGATTTGGAGTGATCTCGGGGTGTTGCAGGGAGCCGTGAACTTCGATGCGAGAGGAGACAGCGACCGTTGGATGTAGCTGAGGGAGATCTCAATGGCTCAGAGTGAGCGGGCTCGGATCCGGGTCATGGGTAGCTCTAGCCCAAGTCTTCCTTGTTGGGTTGCTATTGATTTGCGCGCGGGCTTTGGCTATCTGCTCCATAGATGTTTGACTTCAATTCTTCGCTCTTTAGCTCCTCAGTTTCTCTGGACTTTATTTATTACCTAAAAACACAAAATTAATTAATACAAATATTTATTCTTGAAAACAAAGAAAACACAGAATTTGGGATAATATCTGATTTCTAAGCGCAAAAGATGAGTAAAATGCCAATAAAAAAGGTGTATAAATATGCACTATTTGGCACTCATCAAATACCCCCAAACCTGAATTTTACTTGTCCTCAAGTGAAACAGAAATGAAGAAATCCTAACTATACCCCTGTCGCAGGTTTCTCGAATGCATTTAGCGTATGCACTAAGCCTTTAAACCGCTAGGTGTCCCTAGTGGACGAGTTGTAGTCTCGTGAGGGTTTACAAGAGGTGTACCCACAAAACCTTCTCCAACTTCAGAGTGTAAAAGAGTCTCAAGCCTCTAAGAAGCTATGAGGACATAGAGTTTTGCATGCTAGTAATGAAGTTAGAACTACCAAAGAACGCATTCTCATCCTTAAGTCTTTGAGCGAGAAGTAATCATACCATATGAAAGAATTTGGATTCGATTGTGATCATAAGTCTCAACTTCGCCTCACCATTAGGGTTTTATGATAATTGCACTCAAAAAGATCGCTTTTTAGTCTCTCATGTGTGCGAGGCAGGAATAAAGAGAGAAATCCCGCACACGTTGTAGGTAAGAAGGATAACCTTCCGAAATAAAATCTGGAGACTCCACAGAAGTGTGGACAAAAGAATCTTTTTCGATGATCTCTAAGAAAGGAAATCAACCATTAGCAAGGGGTGGGAGTACTCACTCACTTCTCACCCGATCGGCAATTAATATCACTCTCTCATAAGAACCATAGAAACGTCTTCAATCTTCGGTCTTCGGTCTTCAAATGTTGATGACGAACTTCTAAACTTCACAAACTTGACAATTTTTAACTTTTCTACTCAAATTCCTTGTTGTTTGGATTTTTCTTTTTAAATTCTTCTTTACCATGGTGGTAGCAAAAATAAACTACAATATATATATTATTATTATTATTTTATTTTTTTTTTTTTACAATAAGTGAAAATAAAAATACAAATAATGAAATAACTAACTCCATGGACAAAGGACTTTATCACTCAATTTTTCCACACTTGTATTGTCTTGATTTTATAAATTTTATTAATTCTCATCCTATTTTCTTTTCTTTGTTGCACATAAACCTTGGACTATATCAATTTTTCTTTCAATATTCTCGATCTTGCTCCGTTTGTTGACGATGATGTGTTTTATGGGTCTTATTTGATTGAGAGAGAGAGATGCTAACTGCAAATCGGTATTTAGAAGGATTTTTTCATCTTTAGACGTCACCCTCATGATTGACAAAAACTAGCACTCAAGAGATCAAAAGTAGTGCTGAAAATGGTGCGAAGTTGGGTAGCTCACCATTCCTACCCGGAATTTACGTGCGGTGACACACACTCTAATGACTTTTCTAGAAAGTTGCAAAAATTGAAGGTTGGTGCCTCACTTGATGTAAATTGGGTAGTCTCCACTATGGGTGATCACAATTCTACTACCGAATATCTAACAGCACCTAATTCGCCCTCCGGTATGGTTAAATCCAACTTTAAAGCTCTAATCAACTAAGGAACCCGATTGTGTTCTCCGGTACTTCTAACTTTTTGTTATTTCGGTCAAAACTCTCTATGTAAACATAGCTAGAAGCATGCTAGTGACTCTAAAATCTCTAAAAGTTGGAAGTTTTTACAAAAAGAGTTTTTGAATTTTTTTTTTTTTTTTTTTTTTTTTTTTTTTTTTTTTGAATAAAAGACTAAAAACTCTAAATGCAAATGTACCCCCAAACCTAAATCAAACATTGTCCTCAATGTGTCTACATATAGAAAAAAATTTAAACAGTCACATACCGAGAGAACTATGCTGATAAGAGAAAAGGGAAGAGATTATCGGATGTCGGCGGGAGCAAGGTTAAGCTTCTTTAGTCAAGGCTAGAATCCAACATTCTCAACGGAGATCATATCGGATTAGCATAATATATGCGCATGAAGACTCAACCGATTCAAGAAAAGAAAATTTAACAAGTCCTACTGGATATATACAATGAAAATTCACCATAAACTAACAATCTAAAGAGTTGAGGATCAACCCAATAGAAAATATGTACACACATTAATGACCTTACACAAATATAATATGAGAGTGCAAGTAAGACTGCAAATGTGAAGGAGTTTCCCCCAAACCTAAACTTGTGAACAGGTGTGTTTGTGAGAACAAAATCTTGCAATTTTAAAGGTACATCATGCAAAAGGTCTAACTCAAAATGAGTTTTGCTAATTACAGTGACATACACATTCCAACCGTGGCTCTTTAAAAGTGTTATACTTTGATGCAAAATAGTCCAAGAGGACTTGGGAAGCACAAAGCTCTAGGCCTAAGTTAGGCATTTTCGGAAAAAGTTGGTTTTGCAATTTTGTTACAAACTACACCTAGGTTTGGTGGAGGAGTATCAATTTGTGACTCAGGAGAGAGGTTAGGTACATCTAAGTTATTTTCATGTATAAAATCATTTGTACCATCACACACTTTCCTAAGGTCAGAAAAGGGTAAATCATGTTCACCAGCATAGAACAATTCATCAATCACCATGTCATAATCATCAGAGCAGGCAACATATTGTGATATGGGCAGGGAATCAGACACAACAATAATATCATGATCCAAAAGAACATTAGTGTCAATGAAGATTCATCTGTCCTAAGTCACAAACAAGTTGTGAAGCATGCTCACATTCACTGAAGAATTTCACAAAGCCAAGCTCAGAATCCATATCACATATATGAATGTTAGAAGAGGTATCATTCATAGGGTTCACAGAAGAGACGCCTAACGTCTCGAACCAAAAGATTCCATCATATTTTTCGGATACACATGCTCTTCTAACATATCATATTCATCATCATCATCATCATAACAAAAATGCATTTCCCTATTAGCATTTCTAGTATACTCATTTACCTCTAGATTAGGTTCATATTCAGTGTTCGTTGCATGAGTAGGAAGAGAAACACTATTTTCAAGATTTTCTTTATTAGGGACAATAATCATTCTATCATGAACTGCCTTCCATTCTTCTTTTTCTAAATGAATCAGGTTCATCTTTAAGAACATGTGACATTGTTCAATGGAGGGAGAGTCTTCAATAGTGAGTATGCATGTTTCATATGAATAATCATTAAATGGTTGTGCACATGGTTCACTAGAGAAGGGATGATCATGCATGTTGCTATATGGATGGTCATGTATTGCATTCAGTTCAAGCCTAGCATTTTGCTCCATGAGTGTTTCCATTATTGATTGCAAACTAGGAGTTGGGGGAGTATAAAATTGTTCAACTCCCCACTGTGGTGACTGATACATGTGCTCATGATGGTTAGGGTATGAGTACTCAAGGTCAGGGCCCTGAGAAGGCTCATAATATGCCCTAAAATCATTATGGTTTATTGGGTTTCATATGGTGAAGCGTGCCGTAAGCAAGCTCTCTAATGGATTTGTTTCCATCCCCAGATGCAGACCAAAATCCTGACATGATTTAATAACTCAAATTGAACTCAAAGCCCAGTTGTAGTGGACTTAGTTTGGTTTATTGGGTTTCATTTGGTTTATTGGGATTGGTTTGGTTTTGTTGGGTTTTTGGTTTGTTGGGAAAATCCAAATTGATTGATGCTAAACAGCCCAACAGATGGGGCTTAGTCTTTTGACAGTCCGGTGGGGCTGTGGGTCTGGCAGAATTTGACCAGTGCACAACCCAGCAGATGGGTTCTAGCCTAGATGGTCCGGCCCGGTTTGGCCAAAGCCCAGATTATTTGAAAAATGTATAGCCCAGTTGTTGGGCTTCAGTTATTAAGCTTAGTTTGTTTGCAGCCCAGGGTTGGATTGTGAGCAGCCCAGCAGCTCAGAGGATGTGGGCTTAAGTTATGTGCAAAGCCCAGCAGTGTGGGTTTAGTTTGGCCAGCAAGCTTGTGCAGAGCCCTGGTTAGGGTTCAGTTGTGTGGGTATAGTCCACTGCACAGCTTGTACTCAGGTTGCTTTGGTGCAGGGATTGGCACAGATTGTGCAAGACTTATGCCTGACTCGCGGGAGCACGACGAGGTTGGTTTACAGCTCATGTGCAGCTGATGCGTGTCGTAACCACAACAAATTAATTAATACTTTACTACCTAATTAACTAGTAATATAGGGCAGTCAAGGTCGATCCCACGAGGAGCACGAGATTATAGTTGTAAAAGTTGTCACGAAAAGGGGGGTGTAAAAAGCAAAAGAAAATAAACAAAACAATTAAAAGATAAAGTTGAAAGCAATAAGAGAGAGAAGATCAAGGAATCCTTCTTCGTTACGAAACAATGAATCAAGTTATGTTCTCTTCCACTTGTTATTAGTCACGATTATCACCAACCGTAGGTAAAGCGCCTAGCTCAGGTGCTAAACCCCTAAATCCCTTGTATCACCGGACACGGAAGTTCTCGACTACCGGATTCTAATTACCAAGCCACCTAGAATTAGCTCAACCTAGATGTAACTTAGCTCATGCATTAAGTGTTGTGAATTTCTTAGGTTGATATTAGTAGTTAGACTCTTAGCTCAAGGTCTACTTGCTAACGTTGTTTCTACACACATTTGCTCCACGGAATCCCTCCGCAAGGTCTCGTGTTTGCTACTTATGTAAAGAGTCAAAGAACGATTACTTATCCCCTAACTTTCACTAGCTTTAGATCGAATTAACAAATCAATTTAGCGTGCACTCCAAACAATCTATCAATCAATCATGAGTGTCTTTAAGATCACTCCTATTAGTAAAAACAAACGATAATTATGTGAAAAACTTCAAGATAGAATTTGAAAACAAAACTCAAATCATGTTAAGAACTAGGAATTCATCCTCAATCAATAAAATTAACTACTCATGTTAAAGAGTTCACACAAAGAATAAGAAAAGAAAAGAATTGTGTGTAAAGATAGGTGTATAGATATGTAGAGAAAGATGTGTAGAAGTTGTAGAAAACTTCTCTATTTATAGGCTTCAATATTCTCCAATTCTTCCAAGGAATAGAATCCTTATTCTTTTGCAATTCAATTTCCAAATCCAAGCTTTTCTCAACTCTTCATCTTCTCTTTCCAAATTTGAGTCCAATTCTCCATCCAATTCCTAGCCCAAGTCTTCACACCCATGATAGAAGTCCATAGAAAATTCTGGAATTTTTGCTCGCCGGAAAACTGGGATTATGGCCGGAATTTGGCCGGAAACGTCATGCCACGCCCGCCGGAAATTTCTCCGTCGAGAGAATATTCGACGGAATATTCCGTCCGGTCCTCCGTTAGGACTAACGGTCAAAGTGGTCAACCGTCGATCCAACGTTAGTCGGCGGGTCAACGATCCAATTGGCCGAGTCAACTCGTGGTCGAACCGAGTCATTGATCCACTCATCCTGCACCAGGCCACTTGCCGTGCCATCTTGTGTTGCACCATCCTTTTGCATATAGTGACCATATTGGTCATTTGTGCATAACCTAGACCATCTCTAGCAACAACAACTCATTCTTCCCTCGCTTCATTCCACCGTTATCGTGGCAACACATCTTCCACCGTAACTACTTATCTCCTCGCCTAAGCCAGCCTCCAACACCACCTGATCTTCATCATCAATACAAGATCAGGCCACCAACACAGCACCATTATTGTCTTGCAAGCCCCCGCCATTGGTTCACCATCACAAGATCTCGCATTTGTAGCTTCCAACCGCAGCCTCGGGTCAAAGCTACTTGCACTGCCATTAACTTTGGCTCACTCACCCCAAACCATGGTAGGACACAACCCCTGCATCTGGTTATCATTCCATTGCCCTGAACCACTTTGCCTCCACAGGTAAACCACCTTCTGTAGTTCATTGCCTCCACCTATAGCTGCTCCTTCCTGAGCCAAACCACCATCATGCTTCATCTCCAGAGTTCTTCCATTCCTCCCTGTAACCACCAGACTCATCAATCACCAGCTGCACATCTCTGTCTCTCTGTAGCTTCAGCTCGAAACTGATCTCACTCATCACCTGAGTCTTCCCTGTAATTCGCCTGTAACTTCAGTAGCAGACCAAATTCATCTCAACCCCCTGTCACTTGCAACAAGCTCCATTCATCTGCAGTTCCATTAAGTTTCAATTCCACAATCCTGACATACATCTAAGGTGTCTCAATCATTCACAAGACTTCCTGTACAAAGTGATTGCTCCAACTCCAACTGCCTTAGTGTTTCCTTCTCTACCAACAGTCTCAATTAGCCCACAGCTGCAACATTCCATCCCCTGCAATCTTCATCTCCTTCTTCTCAATTTACTGAGTCAAATTGGAATCGAACCCACTTTCAAACTCTACCAATTTCTTCACCAAAGTTTCTTCTTGATTACAGCAGCAGCAACTAATCATCATCCAGGTTTCACTCATCTGCTCTCTCGACAGCGACCCCAAGAACCCATCTCTGTTTCCTCCCTTCTGAGCTTCAATTCTTTATCAATTTTTCCGATCTTGTTCTCTCGCTCCTCGACTTCATATTTCAACCATCTCCATCTTTCTCAGTGGTAGCAGCGACAACCGATCTCGTTTCTCCTCTACGGTCTCAGAATCCCCACCATCATCTTCTCATCATCTCTGTGTTCTTCTCGATTTCTCGATCTCTCTCAGCAGCCATAGCTACTTTCAGGTGAAAGAAAGAAAATGAGGAGAAGAAAATATCTTCTCGATTTGAGCTGGGTTATTCGGGCATGGATCCGGGTCGGGGTATGGGTCCGGGTACGGTTAGGGTAGATGGGCTTAGGGTATGGTTAGGGTAGATGGGCTTAGGGTATGGGTGGATTCAAACACCCACTAAGTACACCCCAAGTGCTATTCTCACTCACTTCTTTTGGATAAGGGACACCTCTTTGACCTCCCCTTAACTATTATTGTCCTTCCTTCAGTTACTTGAGTCACCCCTTAACCTTGGCTGGGCTCCATATAGTCTTCGCCCTTGATAAAATGACAAGTTTGCCCTTTTTGCTCAATTTTGATGATTTCTTATTCTTTTCCTCCGTGCGACTCCAAAGTAGCTATAAAACTCAAAACAAGCGTAAAATACATAATTTACAAGAAAAATAGCAAAGAAAGCATAAACTACTAGATAGTAAATTAGGTGTATTCTACACCTATCAAATTCCCCCACACTTAGACTTTGCTAGTCCTCGAGCAAATCAAACTAAAAACTCACAACTTCAAAGCGTTCAAACCGTCACAAGCATCCAAAGAGTTATGAGGACATAGAATTTCTGCATGCTAGTAATAAGAAGTTAGAAATACCAAAGAACATATTCTCATTCTTAAATGTTGAGTGAGAAATAACCACACCATAATGAGAGAATGCGTGTTTGAGAAACGATCAATAAGCATTTCGCCTCGACTTCTGCCTCACCAAATAAGATTTTATGATAATTGCACTCAAAAAGACAGCTTTTTTATGGTTCTCACATGTGTGCAGGTAGGAATGAAGAGAGAATATCTGCAACACGTTGAATGGTGGGAAGGATAACTTCCGAAATTTTGAAAAACCCACATCTTTTAATATTTTGAAAAACCATTTTTTCTGACGATCTCTAAGAAAGGAAATCAACCATTATTATCGAGGATGAGATTACTTACTTACCTTCACATCCGATCGCCAATTATGATAACACCACTCTCACGGAATCCAATAGAAACGTCTTCCGCTCCTCGTCTTGATCATGGTCTTTGTCTTCGGTTTCAACTATTGATGATAACCCTTGAATTTCATAAATCCTTAACAATTTGTAACTCTTTTTACCTTAAAATCCTTGTCGCTTGAAACTACCTTATAATTTTTCCTTCCCCACGGCTCATTAAATAAGAACAAATATTTCTCTTGTTTTTTCTTTTTTTTTTTTTTTTTTTTTTTTTTTTTTTTTTTTTTTGAAACAAGAGAAATTAAATACAAAATAAACCATGGCCGTGGAAGAAGTATTTTACCGCTTGATTCTTCACAACTTGTATCGTCTTTGAAATCATAAACTTTCAAAAATTCTCACCTTTTACTTTTCTTCGCTTTCATGAATAAGTCTTCATACTTGAATATAAAATTATGCTCATTGTATTGTAAGTCCTCAACATATATGTAAAATCCGCTCTTTTGTATGTTGCTTTACTTGTATTTAAAATTTGCTCTTTTTCTCGTTCCGTTGCTTGTAAACCTTAAACTTTTCCAACTTTCCTTGTAGACTTTGGTGTCGCTCCTTGTTGATGATGAATGTGTTTCTATGGATCCGTTGTTGTCGAGAGAGAATGGTGCTAACTGCAAATCGAACTACAAGAAGGAAGCTTTCATCTATGGACGTCACCCTCATGATTGACAAAATTAGCACTCAAGAGATCAAAGAGTAGTGCTTCTATTGGTGGGAGGTTGGGTAGCTCACCATTCTACCCTAATTAACTTACGGTGACACACACTCAAAAGAAAGCTCTTTAGTAGATGGAAAATTTCTGGTCGGTGCCTCTCATGATATGAATACGGGTAGTCTCCACTAATGATTGATCAGCAACTCTAATAACGCACTTCTCCCTGCACCAAATTCGCATCACCGGCATGATTAAATCCATTATTTAACACTCAAACAAACAAGAAATCCGAATGTAGTTCTCTAACATTTCCAAGTTCAATTATGTCGGTCAAAATCTCTATGTAAACATACCTAGAAGTATGCTAGTGACTCTAAAATCTTTAAAAGTTGGAATTTTTAAGTAAAACTTTTTTTTTTAAATTTTTTCATTTTTTTTTTGTAATTTTTGTTTTAAAAACATGCTTAACCACTCCCCCACACTTAAACCTTACATTGTCCTCAATGTAATTGAATCCTCCTAGTAAAGTCAAGGTGGGAAATTTTAACATGATAAGAAATAAGAAAAAGAAATAACAAAAAGCAAAAAGATAAGAAATACAAAACCGATGGGTTGCCTCCCATTAAGCGCTTGTTTTAAAGTCGACGGCCCGACTTGGCTCTTGCAAGATTCATTCCCCATATACTAACAATCGGAAAATTTGAGGATCCACCCATAATACCTGTTTTGCAAACAATAACTCCATACAAATATTAGCACAAGAAAATAATAGTGAAATTATCGCTCGATAGAAATTTCCCCCACACTTATTCTCGTCCACACTTGGAAGTGTATAAAGAACATAGAATTCGGGAACTTCCATGTATTCCTCTTGGCAAACCCGCATAGTGTTAGCATCAAGTGTTTCCAATGGTGGATATTTAGAAACAAAATCATCCAAAAATACTTTCAAGCACATACATTCAAACCAATAAGAGGTAAAGGAGAAGAATCAATAGGCAAAGGGTTAGACAAACCTTTCACAAATTCTTGTATTATAGAATCCTCTTCATCCTTAAAAAATTCAAGTGAATTACTTACCTCTTGTATATCGTGGTCCTCTATTAAACCTTGCAACCATTCTTCGTCGTTTTCTACCTTAACCATAGTCTCGGTATCATCATAATCATTCGCAAGTTCAATTGGGTCTTCCACAAAATCAATGAATGTGGTTTCATCCTCTATAATCATCTCTTCAACATTCTCATCATCGGAATCGGGCCATTCACTAAAGTGATTCTCATCGGTATAGATTGTAAGATCTTCTTGTGCGGGTGTTACTTCGTTTACAACAATAGGTAAGTCACACCCAATCTCCTCCTTTTGAATAGGTGAAGGATCGTTATTATGATCCGGAGTTGGAATAACTTCCTCATTGTCGGAACATTCATACACTTCCGCGGACTCCCATCTTTCCTTAAGAAATTTTTGCCAAGCAATAAATGCATCTTCCTCAAGCTCGTCCTTTTGAATAGGTGATTGATCATTATTAAGATCAAGGCTTGAGTAATCTATACTAGCGTCATCAAAAGTCTCCAAAGGTTTGTTAATTTGTTCGTATATTTTCTCCGAATTCCTTTGAATTTCTCGATGTGATTCTTGCATCTTTTGTTGAAGATCCCCAATCATGGCCAACATCTTATCCGCAAAACTAGAGATTTTCTGATCATAAACAAAATTATCCTCCCATCCTTGTGATTGTCCACTTACATACCCGTCATAAGGTTGTTGATATGTATGAGAATATCCATAATGTTCCGTAGGAATTTGATCATAGCCAAAAGATTGGTTTTGATTGTATCCTATGGATGGTTGGAAGTTGCCATAATGTTGAGGTTGAAAACCGTATTGATTGTTGTAATATGCTTGCTCTTGTCCACCGTACATGGAAAACCGATACCTGAAATAGATTCAAAAACCAAGTTAGATACGGAATAGAATCCAACAAAGCAAGAATAAAGCAAAAAGAAAAATAAAAACAACTAAAATCATCCGCTGCTCCCTAGCAGCGGCGCTAAAAATTTGATGCGTGTCGTAACCACAACAAATTAATTAATACTTTACTACCTAATTAACTAGTAATATAGGGCAGTCAAGGTCGATCCCACGAGGAGCAAGAGATTATAGTTGTAAAAGTTGTCACGAAAAGGGGGGTGTAAAAAGCAAAAGAAAATAAACAAAACAATTAAAAGATAAAGTTGAAAGCAATAAGAGAGAGAAGATCAAGGAATCCTTCTTCGTTACGAAACAATGAATCAAGTTATGTTCTCTTCCACTTGTTATTAGTCACAGATTATCACCAACCGTAGGTAAAGCAGCTAGCTCAGTGCTAAACCCCTAAATCCCTTGTATCACCGGACACGGAAGTTCTCGACTACCGGATTCTAATTACCAAGCCACCTAGAATTAGCTCAACCTAGATGTAACTTAGCTCATGCATTAAGTGTTGTGAATTTCTTAGGTTGATATTAGTAGTTAGACTCTTAGCTCAAGGTCTACTTGCTAACGTTGTTTCTACACACATTTGCTCCACGGAATCCCTCCGCAAGGTCTCGTGTTTGCTACTTATGTAAAGAGTCAAAGAACGATTACTTATCCCCTAACTTTCACTAGCTTTAGATCGAATTAACAAATCAATTTAGCGTGCACTCCAAACAATCTATCAATCAATCATGAGTGTCTTTAAGATCACTCCTATTAGTAAAAACAAACGATAATTATGTGAAAAACTTCAAGATAGAATTTGAAAACAAAACTCAAATCATGTTAAGAACTAGAATTCATCCTCAATCAATAAAATTAACTACTCATGTTAAAGAGTTCACACAAAGAATAAGAAAAGAAAAGAATTGTGTGTAAAGATAGGTGTATAGATATGTAGAGAAAGATGTGTAGAAGTTGTAGAAAACTTCTCTATTTATAGGCTTCAATATTCTCCAATTCTTCCAAGGAATAGAATCCTTATTCTTTTGCAATTCAATTTCCAAATCCAAGCTTTTCTCAACTCTTCATCTTCTCTTTCCAAATTTGAGTCCAATTCTCCATCCAATTCCTAGCCCAAGTCTTCACACCCATGATAGAAGTCCATAGAAAATTCTCGAATTTTTGCTCGCCGGAAAATCGGGATTATGGCCTAATTTGGCCGGAAACGCCACGGCCGCTGGAAATTTCTCCGTCGAGAGAATATTCGACGGAATATTCCGTCCGGTCCTCCGTTAGGACTAACGGCCAAAGTGGTCAACCGTCACCAACGTTAGTCACGGGTCAACGATCCAATCTCGCTGAGTCAACTCGTGGTCGAACCGAGTCGCTGATCCACTCACCTGCACTGTGCCACTTGCCAGGCCATCTTGTGTTGCACCATCCTTTTGCATATAGCCAGCCATATTGGCTGTGCATAACCTTGCAGCCATCTCTAGCAACAACAACTCATTCTTCCCTGCTTCATTCCCTGTTATCTGTGGCAACACATCTTCCACCAGAACTACTTATCTCCTCAGCCAAGCCAGCCTCCAACACCACCTGATCTTCATCATCAATACAAGATCGTGCCACCAACACAAAGACCATTATTGTCTTGCAAGCCCCGCCATTGATTCACCATCACAAAGATTCGCATTTGTAGCTTCCAACCGCAGCCTCGGTCAAAGCTACTTGCACTGCCATTAACTTTGGCTCAGCTCACCCCAAACCATGGTAGGACACAACCCCTGCATCTGGTTATCATTCCATTGCCCTGAACCACTTTGCCTCCACAGGTAAACCACCTTCTGTAGTTCATTGCCTCCACCTATAGCTGCTCCTTCCTGAGCCAAACCACCATCATGCTTCATCTCCAGAGTTCTTCCATTCCCCCCTGTAACCACCAGACTCATCAATCACCAGCTGCACATCTCTGTCTCTCTGTAGCTTCAGCTCGAAACTGATCTCACTCATCACCTGTACTGCCAATTTCCTGCAACATTTCAGCTCCTGTTGTAATCCAACATAACCTCAACCTGAGTCTTCCCTGTAATTCGCCTGTAACTTCAGTAGCAGACCAAATTCATCTCAACCCCCTGTCACTTGCAACAAGCTCCATTCATCTGCAGTTCCATTAAGTTTCAATTCCACAATCCTAACATACATCTAAGGTGTCTCAATCATTCACAGCTTCCCTGTACAAAGTGATTGCTCCAACTCCAACTGCCTTAGTGTTTCCTTCTCTACCAACAGTCTCAATTAGCCCACAGTTGCAACATTCCATCCCCTGCAATCTTCATCTCCTTCTTCTCAATTTACTGAGTCAAATTGGAATCGAACCCACTTTCAAACTCTACCAATTTCTTCACCAAAGTTTCTTCTTGATTACAGCAGCAGCAACTAATCATCATCCAGGTTCACTCATCTGCTCTCTCGACAGCGACCCCAAGAACCCATCTCTGATTCCTCCTTTCTGAGCTTCAATTCTTTATCAATTTTTCCGATCTTGTTCTCTCGCTCCTCGACTTCATATTTCAACCATCTCCATCTTTCTCAGTGGTAGCAGCGACAACAGATCTCGTTTCTCCTCTACGGTCTCAGAATCCCCACCATCATCTTCTCATCATCTCTGTGTTCTTCTCGATTTCTCGATCTCTCTCAGCAGCCATAGCTACTTTCAGGTGAAAGAAAGAAAATGAGGAGAAGAAAATATCTTCTCGATTTGAGCTGGGTTATTCGGGCATGGATCCGGGTCGGGGTATGGGTCCGGGTACGGTTAGGGTAGATGGGCTTAGGGTATGGTTAGGGTAGATGGGCTTAGGGTATGGGTGGATTCAAACACCCACTAAGTACACCCCAAGTGCTATTCTCACTCACTTCTTTTGGATAAGGGACACCTCTTTGACCTCCCCTTAACTATTATTGTCCTTCCTTCAGTTACTTGAGTCACCCCTTAACCTTGGCTGGGCTCCATATAGTCTTCGTCCTTGATAAAATGACAAGTTTGCCCTTTTGCTCAATTTTGATGATTTCTTCTTCTTTTCCTCCGTGCGACTCCAAAGTAGCTATAAAACTCAAAACAAGCGTAAAATACATAATTTACAAGAAAAATAGCAAAGAAAGCATAAACTACTAGATAGTAAATTAGGTGTATTCTACACCTATCACAGCCTACTACTTATGTGCACAGAGCAATGCAAATCTACAGAAAAGAAATGACACAGCCCTAGATTTGCTTGACCACACAACATAGAACAACAGCAAGACTTAAGTGATCAGAGCAGCATAGGACAGTTTGGCAGTTTAAACACAGCACAATGGGTTCAAGCATGCATAAGGGTTTAATTGTGACAAAGACAAAGAGCTCTCAAAGCATGCACAAGGTTTTCACGGTGGTAAGCGCAGATTACACCAACCCCGAGCTCCAAACTTACAACATTTACTCAAGTGTTATAGAATGGTCACAAAGTCCAGAGGTGGAGCAATATGCCGCAAGGTCTCTAGCCTATCATGCAAAGCAGGGAAGCTCCACACTTGCTGCTTCAGGGGCTAGCAAGGTGGAGATGGTTCACAAGGCTCACAGGCATCACAGACGGCCTAGCACTTGCAGCTTCAGTTGTGGCTTACAAATGGCCTAGCAACATGCAATTTACAGCTAACTTGGTTTCTAAGTTGTGGCTACAATCTTGCAGCTTCAGGGGGCTGGATGCATTCACAGCTCAGCACAACAAGTGAGAGCTCATGCACAAGTTCACAAAGAAACTCCCTGTGGTTATGCTCGAGCCTTGGGTACACAGAGAAGATGCTCAAACAAATTCAAAAAAATGGGCTTACACACAACACAGGTGACAATGGCTAACCTGAATGGCAGGGGTTGCTCAGGGCTTCGCCTTTTTCTTCTCCTCCTTGGTTGCACAGCAGTGCCACAAGTACCTATTAGCTCAACAAGGCACTTCAGATTCCCAAAATTGCACACTTAAAGCAAAGAAACTAATATTTATACTAATGGGCTGGGAGTTATACTAACACTAAGATGTGTTATTCCAGATATGCAATGATGATAATACAGAGTTATATCAATGCTAAGTTATACCAATGCTGATGATATGTTGATGATATGCTGAGATGATATGCTGAGATGATAGATGCAAAGTTATAATATTCAAAGAGTTAAAAGAAACAAAACAAAACATGTATATACAGGGATGATTGAAAAACAGTGAAGCGAGCCAATGAACACAGGGCACGCGCCAAGTCCCCGGCAGCGGCGCCAAAAACTTGGTAGGCCTCGAAGATGGGTAAATTATGGCCTACGGGTTATACCGCAAGTGCACGGCATCTATTGGAGACGCGGCAAGTACGGGTCGATCCCACAAGGACTAGGGTGTGCTTTGTGTGTGATCTAAGGCTTCTTCAACTGAATTCAAGTAAGTAACAAGTGACAACAGGGGGTTTTGCCGATACGGCTGAGGTAGTGAAATGAACCTAAGCTAAGGAAAACAGCAAGAGTAAATTGTAACAAAAAGAGAGCTCTAGGGTGTCGAATCCACCCCTGACCTCAGCTAAGACAGTGCAATTTTTGAAACTGTTCTCGTCCCTTGTAATGGCAAGTCTGCCATTTCGTGGTCTCAATGAAAGGGTTATTATCAAACAAAGCAATTAACTAATCCCTAGTATTAGTTGTCTTGTCATAGTACAACTAATCACAGATCATGTTCACTACTTAGATGATTCAACCTAACTTAAAATGGGTATTCTAATAACAATTAAAGTATCTCTCCCAAGCACTACTTGTCTTCTCAGGGCACAACTAGTCTGAGGATTAATAGTATTCAATGAAGCATGAATTGCACACATTTTACATAGAAGTGACCTGACTACAAAGCATACATGGTATACTTTGTGAAAGTAAAATGCAAATGTGTATTGATTATATATACCCTAAACCATAAGGCACAACAAGAACAGATATCAAAACATGAGCAATTCTTAGCAAAAGGTTATGGGTTTCATCTGAACCCTAGAAGAATTAAACTAGAACATGATAAAACAAAATACATAAAATTATAGCTAAATGACTGCACTGGCTAATCCAGGCGTGAGTAAAAACAGCCTCTCCCTCTTCTATTTATACATGCAAGCAAAATTATCTCCAACCCTAATTCTTCCCAAAAATCGAAATAAAATAGAAATTAAATCAAAACTCTTCTCACCCATACTCTGAATTCGCTCCCTCTTCTGTCTAATCGCCTCAGAGACGCCATGCATGGTTGTTGTGACCTAACCCTAGTTCTTATCTTTCTAAGTTAGCTTCTAGGGTTGCAAAAGAAGCTAAGAGAGAGAAAATAAGAGCTAAAGAGGTGGTGCTATCAAGCTGTTTGCGGTGGATGGTGTTCTGTGTGTCGGGAGGGTTGTTGGTGAGGTGGTGATGGCGAAGGTGGCTGTGGTGTCGGAAGAGCAGAGCTCTGCTCTGTCGGGGAAGAAAGAGAAGATGGAGAAGAGAGTGGGTTGTCTCGATGGGGTGTATAGGGTTAGGGCGTTTTGTTGTGGAGCGAGGATAGCAAGGTTTGATGAGACTGATGGAGCGAGCGTCAGATCTAGGAGAAGAAATCTCAACGGCTCAGCATGATTTGGAGTGATCTGGTGTTGCACGGGAGCAGCGAACTTCGATGCGAGAGGAGGCGGCTGACCGTTGGATGTAGGCCGAGGAGATCTCAATGGCTCGAGTGAGCGGGCTCGGATCCGGTCATGGGTAGCTCTAGCCCAAGTCTTCCTTGTTGGGTTGCTACCGATTTGCGCGCGGGCTTTGGCTATCCGCTCCATAGATGTTTGACTTCAATTCTTCGCTCTTTAGCTCCTCAGTTTCTCCGGACTTTATTTATTACCTAAAAACACAAAATTAATTAATACAAATATTTATTCTTGAAAACAAAGAAAACACAGAATCTGGGATAATATCTGATTTCTAAGCGCAAAAGATGAGTAAAATGCCAATAAAAAGGTGTATAAATATGCACTATTTGGCACTCATCAGATCCCATAAAAGAACCAACAACAATTGTTGATCCCCAAAAACAATGAGTCAACAATGATATGTTGATAATGTTTACATAAGACTCTTCCTGTTAATCTAATCGGATTATTTCCGTGCAGGTACTACCCCAAGCTTCGATGTTCCAAGCTTTGGTGCGATCACTGCCGGAATATTTACTCATACTCCTCCAGAACAAATGGAAGATGCTCCGACTCAACAAACGGAATACACTCCTACACAGAAAATAGAATAGGACGATTCTGAAACTCCAGATGATGATAATGTGTTGGAAGGGCTTAAAGTGTTATACAAATTAGATGAAATACATGGGCCAACTGAAGAGGAAGACAACGCCCAAGACGATGATGATTCTGAAGCGACGCAAATCCAAAGGAATCAGTCTGAAGCTAATGAAAGGTATAACACAAGGTCATCAAGGAAGCCGCCAAATAAATACGCACCTCAAACTAAAGTGAACAAGGGGAAGAAAGAAGGGAAGGAAAAGAAGAAGAAGAAAGGGGGAGGTGTTGAAGAACCGGAAATAATCAACCTTGATGATTACATTGATGTGACGCCACCTGATCCAAAAAATCTGAAGAAGCCAGAAAAACTCAAACTCTGGAAATCCTGCACCGAGGAAGAAAAAGCGGTCCTTCGTTCATTCTTTGAGAAAGCAACAGAAAGGTTTGTAACTCTGTAACAAATTGCTTGTTTATTCATAGGTATAAACAATGAAAGTTAATGACATGCAACATCTGCAAAAAAATGATTGTAAATCCAAGTTACAATTAGAATTTCTAATATGTTATGTTATGTCAGGGAGTTAACCTAATCTTTACAAAATGCAGTGACAGAGCATGTAGCTTTTATTTCAACAATGAATTTGAAGAGATCGTCTATGGAAGGCATATCCAAGCTCTAATGGAGGACCAGAACATTAACAGCGAGATTGTTGATTACTACACCAACATGCTGCAATCAAAGATGCAAAATCCAGCTAAGCCGAAGTACTACGGGAAGAAGCACGTAATTCTGTCTACAAATGCTTATGTAAGTAACGAAAACTCTTAATCTGTCTTTTCAATAACTTGTTACATCAACTTATTTAGTTCTATATAATCGTAGTTGCAACCTTATTTAGGTGAGATGAAACAATTAAGTGTGCTAGGGATGGTTCAAGTATACATGATGAATAAATGAATGAATTATTGTTGTTATCTGTCAAAAACAAACTAAATGCAGCAAATAATGAGGGGCGCAGTAGCTAGCAAAGATGCAAATAAAGTTGATGCATGTGGGATTCCAGATATCTTAAGGAACAATTACCCAGTGGATGGCGATGACACAATACTGCTGATACCAATGTGTCTGTAGGATCATAATATCGCAACATACAAGGCTCGCGGGATTAGTGAACAACGGCGTCGCGAGGGAGTCGCAGGAAGCTAAAGTAAACGACGCAATGGATAACGACAGGCAGAACATAAAGAAGACGTGAGAGCTGGCGAGGGTTAAGAAGTGTCGCGAGAGTGAATGTTTGTGCATCTGCGACACTTCGCGAGACATTCCCGAAAATAAAGGATAGCTTAGCTGTCATCCACTATGTATTACCCTATATAAAGGGCTAAATGAGTCTGTAAGAGGGAGAGATCTTTTAGAATTGTTAAGCAAGTCAATAGGAGAGAGAAAGTGAAAGAGCATTTTAATTTCTAAGTGTAATTCTATTATCCTGTGTAAACATTTCACGAATTCAATCAATAAATATTCTTGATCTTACATCTTTCAATGGATTAATTAAGCAAAATCGAGTAAGGGGTGTAGTGTGGGAAATCCTGCTACTACATATGCGCTAGAAACAGGGACGAGCAGAGATTGACGAAGAAATTGGAAAGAATTTGGATTAACAGAGAAAAGATTTGGAGAAGATACTCAAGAATTCATTGAAAAAGAGAAATGGCTAGAAGAAGAAACATACAAGGGCAACCAACGATTGTAAGAAGAAGTGGGAGACTTGCTGGAGAAAGGAGGAATGAAACCGGAGAATCATCAAGGATGAGTATGAGAAATGATGGAGAAAATCAAAATCAGTCACCGATCTCACCAGTAGCAAACGCGGCTGTGGATTCTGATAGAGTAAGTGTACATACTTGGAGGTCTCGATTCGAAGACGAGAGAGAAGAGGAGCAGCAGATGGGGAGTAATGGACAAGGAGGAGAAGAACAAGGAATGAATGGAGAAATGAATCCGTAAACGAAGAAATCGCAGCATTAGAAAGATTGAGACAAACAATACACGAAGAGAGACGACTAGAGGCAAGAGGAACGAGCAAACTTGACAAGACAGAACCATGAATTGAGAATGGAAAATATGAGATTGCAAAATAGGAGATCAAGAAGTAGTGCGAGATCAAGTTCAAGGTCGACTAGGGAAGAAAGAAGGAGAGTTTTACCAACGAAAGTACCGAAGAAGAAAACCAACAAGAAACACAAAATCCAAACACGTAACGGGCGAGAGAAGAGGGGAAATGGAAGATCGTTATATTCCTCAGCCCAAAATCGTCAAGATGAGCGGAATAGGAGAATCAAGGAAACATGCAACTCTGTGGGCCGAATGACCCAATTGTCAAGGAAGAATGATCTTGCAGGGAGAGAAGAATTGAGAAGAAACCGAGAAATTGAGGATGACATTGAGAGGCACTACATGGAACAAACGCGACTAGCTCGCGAGAGAGAAAGGATAAGAGCAGAAATGGAAAATCAAGAGATGGAAGAAGCAATCCGGCAGAATAACCATGACAACCGGAAAGAAGGAGGGAAACAGAATCGTACCAATAGAAATATTAATGAAGAATATGAGAGGGGCAGATGAGAGCCGAGAGACAACCAAGAAGAGAGAACAACCGATATAATGGCGTGCGAATTGAAGAAAGAAACGAAGAAGAACTTCGCAGGGAAGGAGAGAAGAAAATAACGAGCAAGAAGGTCAAAACAGGCACGAGCGAAGAAGGAGAGAAGCAGAGCTAAAAAGACCGGTGGAGTCAAACTCGAGGCAAATGAACAAATCCTAAGAGAACTGGCTGAAATGAGAGGACTAATGAACAATAGAAGGGAAGGAGGAAGGAAACAATTGGACGAAGCCATCGCAGAGGCTGCGAAGAATCCTTTCACGCTAGAAGGGGGCAGATGGGAGGTATTCCTCCTAAGTGCAATCTACCCGCATTAACCAACATCTTTGATGGAACAACCTGTGCGGTACAACATATCAAGGCTTATATGAGGTGTATGCTGCAGTGGGAGAACCATGATGCTATACTATGCAAATATTTCGCATCAAGCCTAATTGGAGAAGCACTAAAATGGTTTGAGGGTCTACCAAGGAACACAATCACATCATTCCATCATTTACAAGCCACATTCCTGGGAGCATACATAAGTAACAACTCTTCACGACCAGGTATTGAAGATGTATTCGGTTGAAACAAAGGGTTGGCGAGAGCTTAAGGCAGTTGACAATAAGATGGAGAACCATGTGTAGCGAAATGGCAGGACGGGTTGAGGAAAGATATCTCATCCTCTCATTTGTGAATGCTCTTTCGCGACTAACTTGTTATACATTCAAATTTTTAGAGTCAAAAATACAATCACGATGGCGTAACTCAAGCGAGAGTTACAGGAAGAATATATCGCCTTAGAAGAAAGAGAGAATGAAATGAATTCTTATCCTGGTCGCGAACACAAACTCGAATGCTGCGAACGCAAGCTTGTTACCTCAATTCATAAATACAATGGCGAGCACTTCGCAAGGACAAGAAGTGGGAAGGTCGATGAGGGACAGCGGAAGATAGTAGCTATGGGAAGTCATGACCAGGAGGAGTTTGAACAAGAAAGGAACTATTACAACCGTAATGTAAGCAATAATAAGATTCAAAGGCTAGATCATGTGCAAGAAACTTACGGTGGACGAAGGCAATATAACCATGGAGGCGAGAAGTCGCGAGAATAATATGGGAACCAATTAAGATGCCTCCACCGAATGCTAGTGTGGAAAAGATCCGGGAAGCTATACTTGTGATGGAAAATGTGCCAAAGACCTTGGAACGTGGGAATGGAACCACCGCCAAAGCGATAGAAGTCATGAATTTTGTTCTTATCATCGTTTCCATGGACATCAAACAAATGATTGTAGAAACATAAAGAGAATTATTCTTAGGATGATTGATCGGGGAAGCTAAATCACTTTCTAAAGGGAGAAGAAACAGCCAGACATTACCACCACCACCGTGAGATGCACAGAATGTGGTTTGAAAGGAAAGGAAACATTTGTTATAGAAGTTGGAACAAAAGCTAAAAATTTGAATTGCAACTCTATCGTCCACTCCTATCGCACAATCGAAGATTTTCATGACAACGTGCTCGTAGAGTCTTTGCGAGAGATGCTAATGATAAAGAAATAATGAGCTCGGGGCGAGAACTTGATTAGAAAAGTGGCACCAAGACCATTTCTTTCTCTGCAGATGAAGTGCCAAAAGGAAGAGAAACACATGATAGCCCGTTGGTTGTGAAACTAGAGATTAACCCGAAACCGATTGATGGAGAAGATGATGAGGCAGAAGCTTGTCGGGCGATCAACCGAATCTTAATCGACAGGAAGTTCGGTGAATATTCTCTTCTACCATACTTACAAGACGATGGGAGGAAAAGATGAAGATTTGATCCCCTCTACATACAAGATATATGGCTTTAATGGCACTGCAAACAAACCAAAGGGAGAGGTTCGCATGAGAATACCTCTACAAGGATTATCAACCGATATTTTATTCTCGTGTGGTTGACGTGGAATCTCCATACAATGCGCTGATTGGGAGGCCATGGCTTCATGAGATCTTGGGAGTCGCATCAACATATCATCAATGTATAAAATTTCCACATCCAAATTGCATTGGTATTATACTGAGGGGAGAGTGGAAGGAGTCGCAACAATGTCATGTAGTAGATGTAGAAAGTCGCGAAGAAAGAAATGCCAAAAGAAAAGGTTGGAAACAACATGTGAGAGATGAGCGAGAGAAAGGAGAAATTGATGGTGGATGCCATAGAAGTAAGGACTGAACATACCTCGCGAGGTGAATGCCTAGAGACAAAGCGAATGTTATGGTAATAAAGAAGCAAAGGATATGAGGAACAAAAGGCATAAGAAGTGAATAATCAACAAAAACAGGAGAAAAAGTAGCAATTGAAGTAATGATGTGCGAGAATCTCGAGACAAGAGTATATGGGAATTCGAGTTAAGAAAGAAAAATGAAAATACGCTGAATTGTGAATACTTCGCAAACAAGTATCGACAAATAATGAAACATGAATGATTGAATGATTTAACAAATATGAATGAGTAAAAGAATGGGACGAACCTTTATGGCGTACACCCTAGTTCGCGAATAACATTTCGTAAGAGGCAAATGTAAGACCTAAAGTCCGTCATATAAGGGGGTATCTCTCGACATGGCTCGGGGGAAGGTTACACCGCTCCTGAAGCCTGAGTCATGAAAATTTGGGGCCCATGAAAGCCTATCCAGGAAGAGGTACCTTGGATTCCCAACTATATATGTAGGTTATACTCCGGTTGGGCGACCGAGGGTCTCTTCTTAGGAGTCAGTGTATGCTCAAGGCGCCGAGGTACACGGTTGAGCCAGAGTGCCCAGGATGGATGAACCTACCCTGGCCATTCTTGGCAAGTCTTGGCATATGTTGCACTCGCCCGAAGAAAACTCCACTTAGGGTGCAGCCTCGTAACCATAAACCCTATAGGTATAAGGGATAAGAGGTCTGCGAAAAAACAATTGGTTGTTGTTAAGACCAGGATGGGAGGAGCTAGTCTTGTATGGCCGATGTTTCGCCTCCTTGAAGGGGCAACTGGGGAGATGATAAGGGCGACGCTCTCCATTAGGGGGTGTCAAAGCAGAGACGCAAATGTCATGAGGCTATGTTTTCGCAAGAGAATTTAGGCTTGTCATATTTGTGCAATTATCCCTGCAGAGGCAATAATACTAACGCGAAGGTAAGGCGAGATCAATGGGTCTTTACACGAAAGTGTACGGACGTCCTGCGATTTCGTCGCACGACGGCAATGTCATGGGGCTTTATGTTCGCAAGAATATCTAGGCCTGTCATATTGTCGCAACTAAAACATCCTGCAGGCAAAAATACTTGGAAAATGATAAGACAAGATCAATGGGTCTTTACATGCAAGTGTAAAGACGTCCTGCGATTTTGTCGCGATTAAAGGTGGCAGGGGAAGACCTCTAATTATGGAGGTCTGACTTGGAAGACCACACAAAAATGATAAGGCAAGGTCAATGGGCCATTGCATGAAAGTGTAAAGGCGGCTTGCGACCTTGTCGCAGCAAGAAGAGATAAAATAAAGACTACCGAAATGATAAGGCGAGATAATAAGGAAATCCGGCGACCTCGTCGCAACGATATATTTCAATAACAATAAAATAATTATCCAACAACATACATGATGACAACTAAAATCTTCCATCTGAAGATAAATAACAGAGGCAAGTATGGGAATGGAAAAGATGAAATATTGTTATTCATCTTCTGATGAAAGAGTTATACATCAATAATGTTAGCCAATTATATTACAAGGAAGAACTACCAAAAAAGGGGGAGTAAAGATTGAATTGTGGGGGAAAATCCAAGAAATACACTATAATAAGGATACGAAATGTACAGATATTACAAGCAAGAGAAAGAAAACAAAAAGAGTTATCTCTTTGGTGATTCTTCTTCTTCATCCGATTCTTGAGACCTATTATTCTCATCGCCGAGTTTTCTTCTTCGCTTGACCTCACTATCAGAAACGTCTGAGACAGGCAGATTCTCGGGAACCTTTTCAAGGAGCCAGGGATATGAATGCACAGGGATATTGTGGTCCTTACAAACAAACTCCATGGCTCCATTACGAAAACGAACAGCATCATTATTAAAGTTCTCCACTGTCGTTAGAAATTGTTTCTTCAACTTGGAATATTTATTCTCGCGAAGGGAGAGATTCTTTGCGAGATGTTCTTTCAACTCGAACTTCTTCAACGATAGACTCCGTCTGATATATCTCCATTATTCGTTTCTGGTTTAATACTTTGAGGACGAGCAAGGGTTTGAGTTACAAAAAAAAAAAAAAAAAGGTGGCGAGGGCATACCTTTTAATTCTTCATTCTTCTTGCGAAGATTATCACGATCTAGTGAGATATTGAGAAATTTTTGATTTTCAAGATGGAGATTATTGCACTTCACAGCCATAACTTGGAGATCATCCTTCAGCTTATTAATCTCTTGAACTAAAGATGCTTGCGAGATCCTCTCAGGACCAAGGTGCTTACTTAAAATCTCGCAGACATTAGATTTGACAGGATCAGTAGAAGTCTTTTTGGCATCATTCACGAGATCAGAAAGGACCTTAAAGGCCACATCTATCCCCTCCAAAACAAAGAAGACGAGTCGTCCTTTGTCAAAGGAACCTCATGAGAAGAGGAGGTTTCGGGGAGAGAAGTGATTGGAGAAATAGCAGGGACATTGATAAAGGAGGAGGTATAAGATCGTTTGTAGTAGGACAATTGAAAGGAACTTGGTCTATGAGGAGTTGAGGTATAGAAACATTGTCGCATGATAATGTTACCAGAAGAAAGAGGCACAAAATTATCTTGCGAAGATTTCGCAGCAGGAGATGAAGGTGTGAATGAAGGAAATGGAACGTCGGGAGTAACAGGTTTGGAGTAGCGAAGCCTTTTGGGAGTATTACCAGTAATTTTATCATCCTGCGAATAACAAATTAAATAAGAAACAGAGGCAACAATGCATTATTAATAAAAAAAGAAATGTTTCTCAGATACCTTGTCACTCCCAGACTGTCTTTTTGAAGCCATAGATTTTGCTCGCGAAGAGGGCTTTTGTTGCGTGAGGGGTTCTTGTTGCGAAGTAGATTTCGATGGCGAGCCCAAAGAAAGAAGAGGGTCCTTCACGATAAATTTAGTTCTGGGGTGGTTCTTGCTAAACAACAATGGCAGAAAAAGAACTACAAAGTTAATCATACCAGTGTGATTTCAACAAAGAAAGTTAATTTCAAATTTGATCAACAACAAAATCAGCCAGATATGGCAAAATTAACAAACCTGGACGTCATGAGAGTAACAACTGGTAGAGAATAGCTAAAGTGGTGAAGAAGACGGTAAGAGACAACAATAAGCAAACACTTGCAGAACGATGAAGAAGAAGAACACTTGCAGACGATGAAGAAGATGAAAAGGAAAAGGAAAATTCTTCACAGGGGGTGCTCCTATAAATAGACGAGAAAAAATGTTATGACCGGTTAACATTAAATGCACCGGTAAAAGAGGTAAACATAGACACGTGTAAGCGGTCCCTGCTAAATCCAAGGAAGCCGAGATTTAAAAGAACTTTAGTAGAATCCAAGTATACAACGTATTTCCTAATAGGCGAGAATAGATTGCGAAATTGATTATTTTCTGTAATTCATGAGGCAAGAAACGATACTTCGTGTGTGTATTACAAAGAAACTTCGGAACTTCGCAAAAGAATAGAGGCAAGTACGTACTTTTCAAGTCCAGTATTCTTCCGCTCGTTCCTTTATCAACAAAGATCAAAGATTACCACCACAACAGATTTTTCCTTAAAGATCGCTCTTCAAGCAATATTCAAGGAAAAAGAGGCAAGATGTAGGATCATAATATCGCAACATACAAGGCTCGCGGGATTAGTGAACAACGGCGTCGCGAGGGAGTCGCAGGAAGCTAAAGTAAACGACGCAATGGATAACGACAGGCAGAACATAAAGAAGACGTGAGAGCTGGCGAGGGTTAAGAAGTGTCGCGAGAGTGAATGTTTGTGCATCTGCGACACTTCGCGGGACATTCCCGAAAATAAAGGATAGCTTAGCTGTCATCCACTATGTATTACCCTATATAAAGGGCTAAATGAGTCTGTAAGAGGGAGAGATCTTTTTAGAATTGTTAAGCAAGTCAATAGGAGAGAGAAAGTGAAAGAGCATTTTAATTTCTAAGTGTAATTCTATTATCCTGTGTAAACATTTCACGAATTCAATCAATAAATATTCTTGATCTTACATCTTTCAATGGATTAATTAAGCAAAATCGAGTAAGGGGTGTAGTGTGGGAAATCCTGCTACTACAGTGTCTACAAGACAGGGCTCAGAAACCATTCCATTGGGTGCTTACGTTGATAGGTGGAAGATGGTTGATTTTCAACAGCATTTGTCACAACAAAAGATATAACAAGCAGTACAATGTCATGGTACAACCATTGAATCCTCTCCTGAACCAAATGGGTAAAAAATATCTTAAGACAGGTGGACCAGTAACTACAGATTTAGACCATTACCCGGTACCACAACAACAGGGTTTGGACTGCGCAATGCACATCTGCATGTTCATGAAATATTTGGTGAAGCGTGGAGACTGCTGAGATCTAGATGGTAAGATCATCTAATACCATGAAAAGATAACCATGAAGAGAGCGAAGATGGCTGCCAGGATGTTAGCTGAATTTGATGCATGGAAACAGACTTTGGATGTAGGAGCAGAATATCGTGACATCAATACTTCGCGAGATTAATAAACGACTACATTGCGAAGGCGTCGCAGGTAAGAAATATAAATGACGCAATAGATGACGAAAGCCAGGACGTGAGAAAAGTGTGAAGACTTGGCGAGATTTAGGAGTGTCGCAAGGAAAAATGTTTATAACACTCGCGACACTTCGCGAGTTATTCCCGAAAATAAAGGACAGCTTAGCTGTCATCCACTGTGTATTACCCTATATAAAGGGTTGAGTTAGTCTGTTGTAAAGAGGGTTCTTTTTGAATTGTTAAGCAAGTCATTAGGAGAGAGAAAATCTAGAGTGATTGTAATTTCTTTAGCTCTGTTCTATCTATCCTTGTAAACATTTCAAGAAGATAAGCAATAAAAATATATAGTTATTCATCTTCAAATGGATTAGTAAAGTAAATTCTTGTGAGGGGTGTATTGTGGGATTTCCTGCAACTACATATGCGCTAGAAACAGGGACGATTCTAAAAGATTGTAGCTAAAATTATCCGAATCAGGAAAATGAGAGAGAAAGACGTTAAATCAGATAAAATAGGGAAGTTAAAAATCAAGGAATACAATGAAAATATGGAGTACTGTACGATTACAAAGACAAGGATTGATGAATTTCATGAAAACATCAGAGGAAGAATACATAAACGAGATTTTGAAGGAAAGAAGATTATAGATGAGGAGAAGACATCGTCTTTGAAAGAATGGGAAAAGCAGAAAATAACATTCACAGCAGCGGAGGTACCTAAAGAGTGTTTGAGCCATACATCCCCATTGGTGATCACAATAAATGCATACAAAAATGGAGGAGAACCGGAAAAAGTAGCGGAAGAATGGGCTGTAAATAGAACTTTGGTGGATACAGGGAGTTTATTGAGCATCATGTTTTACCATACTTACAAAAAATTAGGATATAAAGATGAAGAAATGATTTCCCCAGCGTATTCTATTCATGGCTTTGGTAAATCTATAACGAAGCCTAAAGGAGAAGTAAAATTACGGATTCTGCTTGGAGAAATTGAAACACAGGTGACATTGAGTGTAGTGGATATGGAATCGCCATACAACGTGTTGTTAGGAAGACCATGGGTACATGCAATTAAGGTCTGTAGCGTCAACATTTCATCAGTGTATCAAGTTCCCCATGCCAACTGGAATTGGTGAAATCAGAGGAGATATTGATAAAGGGAGAATATATCATCAAGACGAAGTAAAGCATTATGAAGAACGAGTGAAGAAGCGAAGAGATCGTAAGAAAATGGTAAAAGCAGCTAGAAAAGAAGAAGAATTTAAAATTTACATGATAAGAGCAAAAGAAGGAAAAGGAATACCTAGCGAAATCTCGCAGAGTAAGGAAATGAAAGAACCAACCCCTATGGGAGAACCGAAAGCTAGCTATATCGCAGCAGAACAAACAAAGGAGGTGAATGTTGGAACTGAAGAAGAACCCAAGGTGTTAAAAATTGGGACTAAAATGGAAGAAGATGAAGAAAGAAGAACTATTGATTTACTGCGAGACTATAAAGATATTTTCGCATGGGATATGGATGAAATGCCTGGTATAGACCCATCTGTGGCTTGTCATAAATTTGAAATTGACAAAAATATAAGGCCATTCAAACAAAGAATTAGGAAGATCGCAACAGCATATCACCCTCAAATAGAAGAAGAGTTGCAGAAAATGCTAGATGCAGGAATCATTAGACAAGCAAAATATCCCGAATGGATAGCAAATATGGTTATAGTCCCAAAGAAGAAGAAAGGGATAAGAATTTGTATAGATTTTACCGATCTAAACAAAGCTTCTCCCAAAGATAGCTTCCCCTTACCAGATATTCCGCAATTGGTTGAAGCAGCAGCAGGAAACGAAAGGATATCATCTCTTGATGGATATAAAGGGTACAATAAAATTCCTCTCGCCGAAGAAGATCAAGAACATACTGCTTTCTTCGCTCCAAGAGGATTATACTGTTATACAAAAATGCCGTTTGGTTTGCGAAATGCTGGAGCAACATATCAAAGAATGGTAGAAAAGGTGTTCGCGAGATGGATACACAAAACGCTAGAGGTGTATGTAGATGATATGTTAATCAAAAGTAAGAAAGCAAAAGACCACATACAGGATCCGAAAGAAATTTTTGAACAAATGAGACATTTCAACATCAAAGTAAATCCAGAAAAATGCACCTTTGGAGTTGCATCGGGAAAATTTTTAGGTTACATCGTATCAAAAGAGGGAATCCAAGTCGACCCGGAGAAAGTACAAGCGTTCGCGATATGCCAACGCCCGCGATAAAGTAAAAGATGTTCAGAAGTTAAATGGGTTACTATCTTCGCTAGGGAGGTTTATCTCGCGATCATCTGATAAATGCAAACACTTTTTCAACATTCTCAAAAAGGGATCAAAATTTAGATGGACAGACGAGTGTGAGAAAGCCTTCCAAGGAATAAAGGAACATTTAATGGATATATCAATTTTACAAAAAGCGAGAACCGTGGAGAAGAATTATTAATCTATCTTGCGGCGACTTCGCATGCATTAAGTGCGATATTCTGCGAGTGGACAGGGGTAGAAAAACCAATCTACTACATCAGCAAAACTTTCAACGCCGCAGAAAGGAATTATTCAAAAATTGAAAAACTAATCTTGGCATTAGTTTACGCAATATTTAAACTTCGCATATACTTTCAAGCGCACATTGTTAAGGTAGTGACGAAAGTACCAATCGAATCGTAATGAAAAATTCAAAAAGATCGGGAGAGTTGAGAGATGGAATGCCCAAATAAGTCATTGCAAACTCAAATACGAAATATTGTCTTCACCAAAGTCACAAGTGGTCGCGGACTTTCTAGCAGAATTTCCTTTGGAAGAGGATGAACCAGTGGAAGAAACAATGGACGTAGACGAAGAACATGGAGATCCAAAAGACTTGTTAACTGAGCCGAATAGATGGGAAATATTAGTAGATGGGTCATCTAATGGAGAAGGAAACGGGATTGGAATTGTTGTGATATCACCAGAAGGTAATAAAATGGCTTTTTCCTTCAGATTAGAGTTTGCGTCAACCAATAATGAAACAGAATATGAAGCTATAATACATGCTTTGCGATTCGCAATAGAGATGAAATTGGAAAACGTGAGGATTACCAGTGATTCGCAATTGGCTATTCGCCAAATAAAAGAGGAATATATTACGAATGAACTATCTTTGCGAAGGTACAAGAAACTTGTTGTGAGTTTGTCGGTGCAGATACAGAAAATAAAATGGAGACATATATCAAGGAGAAATAATAGACTCGCAGATGCTTTTGCCTTTATATCAAGTATGATGACAGATCCGACTGCGAGAAATATAAAGATACAAACACTTTTAGCACCATCAATTAATAAAGAAGAAGAACAAGAAACAGATGTAATGTTAATAGAAGATGGAATACAAACGCTTTGCGAAGAGGATTGGACAGCAGAACTTCATGCATACTTGACAAAAGGGGAAACACCAAGAAATAGATTAGAGGCACACAAATTAAAAAGCCGGGCAACAAATTATGAATTAAGAGATGGAGTACTATACCGACGATCTTTTAATGGACCTCCATTCAGATGTGTAACAAGGAAGGAAGGAGAAACCATATTGAAGATGTTGCATAGCGGGGACGCTGGTAATCATAGTGGTGGAAGATCTTTAGCATATAAAGCAAAAATGCAGGGCTATTACTGGTCGTATATGCATGAGGACGCGAAACAAATATCAAGGCGTTGCGAAGATTTCCAAAGACATGGGAAGAAGATACATGCACCGGGAGCGCCATTAAATTCTTCAACAAGTGTGTGGCCTTTTGGAAAATGGGGCTTAGATATTGTGGGACCATTTCTACCAGGAACAGGAAAGAGAAGATATCTAATTGTCGCCACTGATTATTTCACAAAATGGGCAGAGGTGAAAGCGGTACAACACATTCGCGATAAGGATGTTTTTACTTTCATATTTGATAACATTATATGCAGATTTGGGATTCCAAAAGACAATTGGTATCGACAATGGGAAGCAGTTTGAAGGACAAAATATAGAATTGCTTTGCTTAATGCATTTCGAGATACGATGTGGAAAATCAACTCCTCTATACCCGCAGCTAATGGCAAAAGCGTGCGACAAATAAAACAATCGCAGACATGTTGAAGAAGAAGTTAGAAGGATACAATAAAGGATGGTGCGAACAAGTACCCAATGCAGTATGGGCTTATAATACAACTAGAAGAGAAGCTAAACGCATGTCACCTTTTTGTTTAACATATGGGGTTGAAGCTGTACTCCCGACAGAAGTTATGATTCCAACAACAAAGAAAGAAGCTTGGGAGAAAAATCTCAGTGCGGGTAATATTTTGATCAAATTAGATGAATTAGAAGAAAAAAGAGAAAGAGCACTACAACATATGGAGAATTATCAGCGAAGATTAGCCAGAGAATATAATAAACGTGTCAATGATGCGTGTCGTAACCACAACAAATTAATTAATACTTTACTACCTAATTAACAAGTAATATAGGGTAGTCAAGGTCGATCCCACGAGGAGCACGAGATTCTAGTTGTAAAAATTGTCACGAAAGGGGGGTGTAAAAAGCAAAAGAAAATAAACAAAGCAATTAAAAGATAAAGTTGAAAGCAATAAGAGAGACAAGATCAAGGAATCCTTATTCGTTATGAAACAATGATTAAAGTTATGTTCTCTTCTACTTGTTATTAGTCACAGATTATCACCAACCGTAGGATAGGTGTCCGCTTAGCTAGCCCCAAAATCCCTAATTTCACCGAGTAGTAACAGTCCGCTTAGTTATCGATTCTATTCAAAAGAACCACCCCGAGGTTCGCTTACAAGATGTAATTCCCTGAATGCATTAAGATCTATGAATTTAGGTTTAGTACTAGTAGTTAAACTCGGTTCGCTTGGTTCACTTTCTAGCGTTGTTTCTACACACAATTGCTCCACGGAATCCCTCCGCAAGGTCTTGTGTTTTCTACTTGTGTAAAGTGTCGAGAACGATTACTTATTCCCTAACTTATACTAGATTTAGATTAAACTAACAAATCAATTTAGCATGCATTCTAAACAATCTATCAATCAATCATGAATGTCATTAAGATCATTCCTATTAGTAAAAACAAACGATAATCATGTGAAAAACTTCAAGATAGAATTAAAACAAAAACTCAAATCATATTAAGAACTAGGAATTCATCCTCAATCAATAAAATTAGCTACTCATGTTAAAGAGTTCACACAAAGAATAAGAAAAGAAAAGAATTGTTGTGTGTGTAGAGATGTGTGTGTAGAGATGTAGAAAACTTCTCTATTTATAGGCTTCAATATTCTCCAAATCTTCCAAGGAATAGAATCCTTTTCCTTTAGCAATTCAATTTCCAAATCCAAGCCTTTCTCAACTCTTCCATCTTCTCTTTCCAAATTTGAGTCCAATTCTCCATCCAATTCCTAGCTCAAGTCTTCACACCCATGAGAGAACGCCATAGAAAATTCTGGAATTTTTGGCTCGCCGGAATCCGGCCGGGATAGTCGCCGCCGGCCACCTGAAAATTTATCCGTCAAGGGAATATTCGACGGAATATTCCGTCAGTCAACCGTTAGAGATAACTGTTGACTTAACGGTCATCGTTAGTCAAACGGGTCAAAGCAGGAGAGTGAATCACTGAGTCAACTCGGAGTCAACTACTTCAGTTGACCCGAGTCAGTCTAGGCCAACTTCTCTTGTAACCATTTGTTCAGCCATGATGGCTGTGCTTCCTGCCCAGCAACTCAGCTCAATCTCCAGTCATACTTCAACATCAGTTCCACCTTCACTGCCATACCTCCCAAGCTCTGTGTCGACAAACCCTAACTGCAACACACCGGCTTCTACTCTCTATCTCATCATCTCAAGATCACCACAACCGCGACAACCCACGACAACCATGGCTGCTTCATTCTCCAGGTTTTTGCCCAACATGCATGAGCTGCAACTTCATTACCAACTTCTCCAGGTTTTAGTGCCCAACATCTCATGAGCTAAGCTTATTGCACTTCTTTACTAACCCACTCTGGCCATCAACACCACATCACATCGCCATCATCCTCGCATCCAATCAACCTTCCTATGTAGCCGCAACTCTGGCCGAGATAACCCAAATGACTCTTGCCTACACATCTCATCCTACCATCACTTGTAGTTCCCTGCAAAACTACCACCATACCCATGTGTGACCACCAACAATACCAAGTGCAGATATCACCTCAAAGCTACCACCGGCTCCACTTCCACAGTAATACCACCACAAACCCGTGCCAATTTACAGCAGCAGACTGGCTTCCATCATCATATCACAAGCTCAAATATGAGCTATCTCCTGCCATTCACAAGACCCACAGCACTAACTTAGTCTCCACAGCTCAAGCCACACTGCATCCTTACAAACCTGTTAAGCCTCAAGCCATAACTTGTTAATTCAACACCATTATCACTCACTGACATCTCAGTTGCCACCTCCACTGTGGCTTCAACTCCACCTGAAACAACAAAGATCACCCTATAGCTTCACCTCAGCTCAGGGCTTTGCCCTGAAATCCCAGTAGAAGCATCTTAGTCTCCTTCTTCCACAAGCAGCAACAACAATGCCCCAGGCCACCATTAGCTCAATACCACCTCCTTGTAAACAACCACCAAGAGAACCCTATCTTGAAATCTCGAATCACCAACTGCAACAGCAAATCCATCTCTCAATTCACAGATTCAAGAGCACCATGATCTCTTCCCCATCCGAACTTACTGCAAACACCACCACAAGACCCTAAGTTACCCTGTTCTTGGCTACAGCAGCAGAAACCCCTAATTCCAATTCTTCCTCTCCATCTTAACAACAGTATCAGCCAACCCAATTCTCAGACCAACTCAGTTCAAATTCCCAATTGCAAATGCCACACACACAACCATTGCACTCACTTTAACCATTCAACTCTCTTTTATTGAATCGAACCAAAACCAAATTGACATATCCTTATGTGAACCCAAACACCTAATTCACTCCAGAAACCCTAATTTCTTCATTTGCACTTCAAATCTCTCTTCAAACTCAGTTCCAACCTCGAGATATAAAACCATGATCAACAATAGCAACTGCAATTTTCCTCAACAAACCCCATTATCTCCATCGAATCCAACACAGACCCATCTTGTTCTTGACACTCGCCCAATTTCTTCCAAAAAGAATGTGCAAGCATCAACAAAACCCATCTTCTCAAACACATCCGTGCAAACCCCGACTTCCACCAACAGAATCAATTCCTTCTCGATCTCAAGAAAGATCACCGAGCATCAACCTCTCAATCTCATTCATACAGTTCCATCATCTTCTCACTCGATTCCTGACTCTCGATCTATTTCCTTTCTCGTTTAATAACAGCAGCTGCAATGCTGTTCTTTCAGTCTCGATTTCAGGTGTTCTTGTATTGAATTGAATGTGACTTGAGACAACGAACCCAATTTAGGTTTTAGATGTGGGGCGGCTATTTGCACCCACCTTGTATGCAGCCACCCAATGATATATGATAAGGGACACCCAGATGGCTACCCCTTAACCATTGCTAATCTTTGTTTAGTATTCCTTCAGAGAGTTTCCCCTTAACAATGACTGGGCTCCAGATAGTAGTTGCCCGGAAAATGACCATTACGCCCTTTTTGCTCAAATTGGTTGATTTCTTCTTCTTTTCCTCCGTGCGACTCCCGAGTACCTAATAACTCAAAAACACAAGTAAAAATACATAATTCACTAGAAAAATGGCAAAGAAAGCATAAACTACTAGATAGTAAATACGGTGTATTCTACACCTATCAAATTCCCCACACTTAGACTTTGCTAGTCCTCGAGCAAATCAAACTAAAAACTCACAACTTCAAAGCGTTCAAGCGTCCCAAGCATCCAAAGAGTTATGAGGACATAGAGTTTCGCATGCTAGTAATAAGAAGTTAGAAATACTAAAGAACATATTCTCATTCTTAAATGTTGAGTGAGAAATAACCACACCATAATGAGAGAACGCGTGTTTGAGAAACGATCAATAAGCATTTCGCCTCGACTTCGCCTCACCAAAAAGGATTTTATGATAATTGCACTCAAAAAAGACGGCTTTTTATGGTTCTCACATGTGTGCGGTAGGAATGAAGAGAGAATTCCCGCAACACGTTGAATGGTGGGAAGGACAACTTCCGAAATATTTTTTAAAAACCCACATCTTTTAATATTTTGAAAAACCATTTTTCTGACGATCTCTACGAAAGGAAATCAACCATTATTATCGAGGATGAGATTACTTACTCACCTTCACCTCCGATCGCCAATTATGATAACACCACTCTCACGGCATCCAATAGAAACGTCTTCCGCTCCTCGTCTTGATCTTCTTCGTCTTCGGTTTCAACTATTGATGATAAACCCTTGAATTTCATAAATCCTTGACAATTTATAACTCTTTTACCTTAAAACCTTGTTGCTTGAAACTTTCTTATAAATTTTCCTTCCCCACGGCTCATTAAATAAAAATAAGAACAAATATTTCTCTTTTTTTCTCTTTTTTTTTTTTTTTCTTTCTTTTTTTTTTTTTTTTTTTTTTTTTCAAATTTTTTTTTTTCTTGAAAACAAGAGAAATTAAATACAAAATAAACCATGGCCGTGGAAGAAGTATTTTACCGCTTGATTCTTCACAACTTGTATCGTCTTGAAATCATAAACTTCAAAAATTCTCACCTTTTAATTTTCTTCGCTTTTATGAATAAGTCTTCATACTTGTATGTATAATTATGCTCATTGTATTGTTTCTTTACTTGTTTTTGAAATTTGCTCCTTTTCTCATTCCGTTGCTTATAAACCTTAAACTTTTCCAACTTTCCTTGTAGATTTTGATGTCGCTCCTTGTTGATGATGAGAGTGTTTCTATGGATCCGTTGTTGTCGAGAGAGAGAATGGTGCTAACCGCAAATCGAACTACAAGAAGGAAGCTTTCATCTATAGACGTCACCCTCATGATTGACAAAATTAGCACTCAAGAGATCAAAGAGTAGTGCTTCTATTGGTGGGAGGTTGGGTAGCTCACCATTCTACCCGGAATTAACGTACGGTGACACACACTCAAAAGAAGCTCTTTAGTAGATGGAAGAATTCTGGTGGTGACTCTCATGATATGAATACGGGTAGTCTCCACTAATGATTGATCAGCAACTCTAATAATGCCCTTCTCCCTGCACCAAATTCGCATCACCGGCATGATTAAATCCATTATTTAACACTCAAACAAGCAAGAAATCCGAATGTAGTTCTCTAACATTTCCAAGTTCAATTATGTCGGTCAAAATCTCTATGTAAACATACCTAGAAATATGCTAGTGACTCTAAAATCTTTAAAAGTTGGAGTTTTTATGAAAAACTTTTTTTTTTTTTCAAAATTTTTCAATTTTTTTGTAATTTTTGTTTTAAAAACATGCTTAACCACTCCCCCACACTTAAACCTTACATTGTCCTCAATGTAATTGAATCCTCCTAGTAAAGTCAAGGTGGGAAATTTTAACATGATAAGAAACAAGAAAAAGAAATAACAAAAAGCAAAAAGATAAGAAATACAAAACCTATGGGTTGCCTCCCATTAAGCGCTTGTTTTAAAGTCGACGGCCCGACTTAGCTCTTGCATGATTCATTCCCCATATACCAACAATCGGAAAATTTGAGGATCCACCCATAATACCTGTTTTGCAAACAATAACTCCATACAAATATTAGCACAAGAAAACAATAGTGAAATTATCGCTCGATAGAAATTTCCCCCACACTTATTCTCGTCCACACTCGGAAGTGTATAAAGAACATAGAATTCGGGAACTTCCATGTATTCCTCTTGGAAAACCTGCATAGTGTTAGAATCAAGTGTTTCCAATGGTGGATATTTAGAAACAAAATCATCCAAAAATACTTTGAAGCACATACATTCAAACCAATAAGAGGTGAAGGAGAAGAATCAATAGGCAAAGGGTTAGACAAACCTTGCACAATCTCTTGTATTATAGAATCCTCTTCATCCTTAAAAAATTCGAGTGAATTACTTACCTCTTGTATATCGTGGTCCTCTATTAAACCTTGCAACCATTCTTCGTCGTTTTCTACCTTAACCAAAGTCTCGACATCATTAAAATCATTCGCAAGTTCAATTGGGTCTTCCACAAAATCAATGAATGTGGTTTCATCCTCTAGCATCATCTCTTCAACATTCTCATCATCGGAATCGGGCCATTCTTCCCTCATATAATCTTCCTCGGTATAAATTGTAAGATCTTCTTGTGAGGGTGTTACTTCGTTTACAACAATAGGTAAGTGATATCCAAACTCCTCCTTTTGAATAGGTGAAGGATCGTTATTATGATCCGGAGTTGGAATAACTTCCTCATCGTTGCAACGTTCATACACTTCCGCGGACTCCCATCTTTCCCTAAGAAATTTTTTCCAAGCAATAAATGCATCTTCCTCAAGCTCTTCCTTTTGAATAGGTGATTGATCATTATTAAGATCAAGGCTCAAGTAATCTACACTAGCGTCATCAAAAGTCTCTAAAGGTTGGTTAATTTGTTCGTATATTTTCTCCGAATTCCTTTGAATTTCTCGATGTGATTCTTGAAACTTTTGTTGAAGATCCCCAATCATGGCAAGACATCTTATCTCGCAAAACTAGAGAATTTCTCGATCATAAACAAAACTATCCTCCCATCTTTGTGATTGTCCACTTACATACCCATCATAAGGTTGTTGATATGTATGAGAATATCCATAATGTTCTGTAGGAATTTGATCATAGCCAAAAGATTGGTTTTGATTGTATCCTAAAGATGGTTGGAAATTGTCATAATGTTGAGGTTGAAAACCGTATTGATTGTTGTAATATGCTTGCTCTTGTCCACCATACATGGAAAACTGGCACCTGAAATAAGATTCAAAAACCAAGTTAGATACGGAATAGAATCCAACCAAGCAAGAATAAACCAAAAAGAAAAATAAAAACAACTAAAATCATCCGTTGCTCCCAAGAAACGGCGCCAAAATTTGATGCGTGTCGTAACCACAACAAATTAATTAATACTTTACTACCTAATTAACAAGTAATATAGGGTAGTCAAGGTCGATCCCACGAGGAGCACGAGATTCTAGTTGTAAAAATTGTCACGAAAGGGGGGGTAAAAGCAAAAGAAAATAAACAAAGCAATTAAAAGATAAAGTTGAAAGCAATAAGAGAGACAAGATCAAGGAATCCTTCTTCGTTATGAAACAATGATTAAAGTTATGTTCTTTTCTACTTGTTATTAGTCACAGATTATCACCAACCGTAGGATAGCAGGTCCGCTTTAGCTAGCCCCAAAATCCCTAATTTCACCGAGTAACGGAGTCCGCTTAGTTATCGATTCTATTCAAAAGAACCACCCCGAGGTTCGCTTACAAGATGTAATTCCCTGAATGCATTAAGATCTATGAATTTAGGTTTAGTACTAGTAGTTAAACTCGGTTCGCTTGGTTCACTTTCTAGCGTTGTTTCTACACACAATTGCTCCACGGAATCCCTCCGCAAGGTCTTGTGTTTTCTACTTGTGTAAAGTGTCGAGAACGATTACTTATTCCCTAACTTATACTAGATTTAGATTAAACTAACAAATCAATTTAGCATGCATTCTAAACAATCTATCAATCAATCATGAATGCCATTAAGATCATTCCTATTAGTAAAAACAAACGATAATCATGTGAAAAACTTTAAGATAGAATTAAAAACAAAAACTCAAATCATATTAAGAACTAGGAATTCATCCTCAATCAATAAAATTAGCTACTCATGTTAAAGAGTTCACACAAAGAATAAGAAAAGAAAAGAATTGTTGTGTGTGTAGAGATGTGTGTGTAGAGATGTAGAAAACTTCTCTATTTATAGGCTTCAATATTCTCCAAATCTTCCAAGGAATAGAATCCTTTTCCTTTAGCAATTCAATTTCCAAATCCAAGCCTTTCTCAACTCTTCCATCTTCTCTTTCCAAATTTGAGTCCAATTCTCCATCCAATTCCTAGCCCAAGTCTTCACACCCATGAGAGAACGCCATAGAAAATTGGAATTTTTGGCTCGCCCGGAAAATTGGGATTATGGCGGAATCCCGCCGGGATAATCGCCACGGCCACCCGAAAATTTCTCCGTCAAGGGAATATTCGACGGAATATTCCGTCGGTCAACCGTTAGAGATAACTGTTGACTTAACGGTCATCGTTAGTCAAACGGGTCAAAGCAGGAGAGTGAATCACTGAGTCAACTCGGAGTCAACTACTTCAGTTGACCCGAGTCAGTCTAGGCCAATTTCTCTTGTAACCATTTGTTCAGCCATGATGGTTGTGCTTCCTGCCCAGCAACTCAGCTCAATCTCCAGTCATACTTCAACATCAGTTCCACCTTCACTGCCATACCTCCCAAGCTCTGTGTCGACAAACCCTAACTGCAACACACTCGCTTCTACTCTCTATCTCATCATCTCAAGATCACCACAACCGCGACAACCCACGACAACCATGGTCGCTTCATTCTCAATAGTTTCAAGCTGCATTTGTCATTGCCAACTTCTCCAGGTTTTAGTGCCCAACATCTCATGAGCTGCAGCTTCTTTACTAACCCACTGCAACACCACAGCTGCCATCATCCTCAGCTTCCTATGTAGCTGCAACTCTGCGCCGGATAACCCAATGACTCTTGCCTACACATCTCATCCTACCATCACTTGTAGTTCCCCGCAAAACTACCACCATACCCATGTATGACCACCAACAATACCAACAGCTCTTGCCTACACATCTATCACCTCGCAAAACTACCACCATGTAGCACTCCACTTCCACAGGCAATACCACCACAAACCCAGGCCAATTTACAGCAGCACCTGGCTTCCATCATCATATCACAGGCTCAAATATGAGCTATCTCCTGCCATTCACAAGACCCACAGCACTAACTTAGTCTCCACAGCTCAAGCCACACTGCATCCTTACAAACCTGTTAAGCCTCAAGCCATAACTTGTTAATTCAACACCATTATCACTCACTGACATCTCAGTTGCCACCTCCACTGTGGCTTCAACTCCACCTGAAACAACAACATCAGTCCTATAGCTTCACCTCAGCTCAGGGCTTTGCCCTGAAATCCTAGTAGAAGCATCTTAGTCTCCTTCTTCCACAAGCAGCAACAACAATGCCCCAGGCCACCATTAGCTCAATACCACCTCCTTGTAAACAACCACCAAGAGAACCCTATCTTGAAATCTCGAATCACCAACCGCAACAAACAAATCCATCTCTCAATTCACAGATTCAAGAGCACCATGATCTCTTCCCCATCTCGAACTTGCATGCAAACACCACCACAAGACCCTAAGTTACTCGTTCTTGGCTACAGCAGTAGGAAACCCCTAATTCCAATTCTTCCTCTCCATCTTAACAACATGATGTCAGCCAACCCAATTCTCAGACCAACTCAGTTCAAATTCCCAATTGCAAATGCCACACACACAACCATTGCAGCTCACTTTAACCATTCAACTCCTCTTTTATTGAATCTGAACCAAAACCAAATTGACAGATCCTTATGTGAACCCAAACACCTAATTCAGCTCCAGAAACCCTAATTTCTTCATTTGCACTTCAAATCTCTCTTCCAGCTCAGTTCCAACCTCAGATATAAAACCATGATCAACAATAGCAGCTGCAATTTTCCTCAACAAACCCCATTATCTCCATCGAATCCAACACAGACCCATCTTGTTCTTGACACTCTGCCCAATTTCTTCCCAGCAACAGGCAAGCATCAACAAAACCCATCTTCTCAAACACATCTGTGCAAACCCTGACTTCCACCAACAGAATCAATTCCTTCTCGATCTCAGCAGCATCACCGAGCATCAACCTCTCAATCTCATTCATACAGTTCCATCATCTTCTCACTCGATTCCTGACTCTCGATCTATTTCCTTTCTCGTTTAATAACAGCAGCTGCAATCTTTGTTCTTCCGATCTCGATTTCAGGTGTTCTTGTATTGAATTGAATGTGACTTGAGACAACGAACCCAATTTAGGTTTTAGATGTGGGGCGGCTATTTGCACCCACCTTGTATGCAGCCACCCAATGATATATGATAAGGGACACCCAGATGGCTACCCCTTAACCATTGCTAATCTTTGTTTAGTATTCCTTCGAGAGTTTCCCCTTAACAATGACTGGGCTCAGGATAGTAGTTGCACGGAAAATGACCATTACGCCCTTTTTGCTCAAATTGGTTGATTTCTTCTTCTTTTCCTCCGTGCGACTCCCAGTACCTAATAACTCAAAAACACACGTAAAAATACATAATTCACTAGAAAAATGGCAAAGAAAGCATAAACTACTAGATAGTAAATACGGTGTATTCTACACCTATCAGTCAAGATACGTGAATTTCAACCAGGAGATCTGGTGCTGCGAGAGACACCAATATATCAGCGTGAAAGTGGTGGTAAATTGGCAAGAAAATGGGATGGACCTTATATCATTAAGGAGATAGTTGGCACATGGGCATATAGATTAATGGATCCTGAAGGGAGAGATGTAGGACAAAGATTGGATAGACCATGGAATAGGTTGTATCTCAAGAAGTATTATCCATAAAAGATGGATGAAATGAAATGAATTTGGATGAAATGTTTTTGCGACATAATGATTGCGAGATTGAATAAAACAAAGAAAGATTATGCGAATATCTCGCAAGCAATACATTGCAGAAAATGAATGATTGAATGAATTAACAAAAATGAATGAGTGAGTGAATGGGAAGAAACTTTATGGCGTACACCCTAGTTCGCGAATGATATTTCGCAAGAGGCAAATGTAAGACCTAAAGTGCGTCATATAAGGGGGTATCTCTTGACATGGCTCGGGGAAAGGTTACACCGCTCCCGGAACTGAGTCATGGAGATTTGGGGCCCATGAAAGCCTATCCTGGGGAGATACCTTGGATTTCCAACTATATATATATATAAGGTTATACCCTGGTTGGACGCCCGATGGTCTCTTCCAAGGAGTCGAGTGTATGCTCAAGGCGCTGGGGTACACGGTTGAGCCAAGAGTGCACAGGGCATTTGAAGTGTCTCGGCCATTCTTGGCAAGTCTTGGTATATCTTTTTTCGTCCCGAAGAAAACTCCACTTAGGGTGCGGTCTCGTAACCATAAACCATATAGGTATAAGGGATAAGAGGCTGCGAAAACAAATGGTTATTGTTAAGACCGGATGGGAGGAGCTAGTCTTGTATGGCCGATGTACGCCTCCTTGAAGGGGCAACCGGGGGAGAAGATAAGGGCGGCACCCTCCATTAGGGAGGTGATAAGTGTCAAAAGACGCAAATGTCATGAGGCTTTATTTTCGCAAGAGAATTTAGGCTTGTCATATTTGTGCGATGATCCTGAAGAGGCACTAATACTAACGCGAGGATAATGCGAGATCAATGGGTTTTTGCATGAAAATGTAAAGACGTCCTGCGATTTCGTCGCGAAGACGGCAATGTCATGGGATTCTATACTCGCAAGAGTATTTAAACCCATCATATTGTCGCAAATAAAATATCCTGCAGAGGCAAAAAATACTTAAGAAATGATAAGACAAGGTCAATGGGTCATTACATGAAAGTGTAAAGATGTCCTGCGACTTTGTCACAACGAGGGGTGGCAAAATAAGACCTTTAATTAGGAAGGCAAAATAAGACCACACAATCAATGATAAGACAAGATCAATAGATTTCTTCATTTGTGAGGATATCCTGCGATCTTGTCGCAACGATGAAATTCAATATAAGTAAAGGTAAGCAAATAGGCTTGCGAAATTAAAATTGCAAATCTAAAATGAGATAAAAAGAGAAGATAAGAGATTATTCATCAAGGGATTTGGTCTTTCCAATCAAAAAGAGTACTTCAACAGAAATTGAAAAGCATCTCATACAAAAAGTCATGCAGAAAAAGAGACTGAAAGATATAAAATTACAGGAGTAACTTAATTTTCTACATCTACATCGACATTCTCGGCAACAGGAGATGATAAATGTCCTTCAATAATTTTATCAGCATCACCTTCACTAGTGAGAGGATTTCCATCAGAAGTTTTTTCATTGAGATTCTCAGCTTCATAAAGATCCTTCTCGACAAGTTCATTGTTTGCGATATCTTCGCAGCTTTCATAATCATAATCACTATCAGGAGAATTAGGAACTTCATCATCTTCAACTTCCAAAGGTGCAACAGAGACAGGTTCAAGGGATTTAGAGAGTAAGATCTCATTCAAAAAAACTTGACTTTGGGATGAAATTGACGAAGAAGTGCCTTACGTTGATTCCTACTTTGGATATCTTTAAGATGGCTGAGATAATTAAGCCTTCTCGCGGCACGATCACGAGAATGGGCAAGAGTAGCAACAAGAGTTGTATTTTCCTTGCGAATCTTGGCATGGGAGGATTCCAAAGTAGACAGAGAAGTGCGAAGATCTTTCTCAGATTCTGCGAAAATATATAAGAACAGCAGGGTTAAGATTAAAAAATAATGAAAGAAATTAGAAAAGGAAAACGGTGGTTGAGGCAGTCAAATTTTATGACTACCTTCCTTTTGCGAGATAAGATGTTGGGTCAGGGCCAAGCAACTATTCTCCAAATGATCCATGGCAGTATCAAAATCATCACCGACAAGACCTTTTAATCGAGAACGCAAGCTTTTTCATTAGAAATCCGTAAATTATTCTCCTTCGCAAGGGAGGAATGAGATTCTTTTAACTTGGTATATTCATCCTTGAGCTGTTTTGTTTTCACACTTAGGGTTATTCTACCCTGAATAAGCTTATCTCTTTCGGTAGTGGTTTCTTTGAGTTTATTTTTCAAAGAGCGAGATAGATTGTTCTTGCTCATTCAATGCTTTTCGACAAACACCAAGTTCTTTGCGAGGATATAGCCACTTTATCCAACAAAGCTCGCTTCTCTTGGGACAAAGTTCCATTTTCATCTGATAAGGTTTCCAATTCCAAATTAGATTTAGTCAAAGAATATGACAGATGCGACAATTCGCTACTTAACAATTCTTGTTTCTGGACTAAGTAGGCGTTTTCTTGGGTAAGATTATTTATCTGGTCAACAGAATATGTATGGAGGTTATCTAATCGGTTATATTGCTCCATCCAAGAATCTCTTTCTATTCGAGTTTCTTCCACGATAGATTCCACTTGATATATCTCCATTTTATGTTTCTGATTCAAAACTTTAAAGGCGAACAAAGTCTTCAAAAAAAAAAAAAAATGGGGGGAGGAAATGATACCTTTTAGTTCTTCATTCTTCCTGCGAAGATTGTCGCGATCCAGAGAAGCATTATGAAGGCTATTTTTTAAGATCTTAACTTCTTGTTCCAAGGATGCTCGCGACATTGTATCAGAACTAAAATACTTACTCAAATATTCATAAACACTAGACCTGACAGGATCAGTGGAGATTTTCTTAACATCATTCATGGTAGCTGATAAAATTTTAAAAGCTATATCCATACCTTCTAAGTTTTCTTTAGTAAGAGAGATAGATTCAGAGGAAGAGGAAATGATGGAAGAAGAGGCAAAAGCTGAGTCATCCTTAGTCATAAGAATGCCAGTCGGAGGAGCTTGATCAACAAGGGAAGATGAGATAGAGGTATTAAGAGTAAAAGTGGAGAGGGGTACATTCTGAAGAATCTCATTAACGGAAAATTCAGGGACTAATTTATCAGGCGAGATCATCGCAGGAGAAGGTGATTTGTCATGAGAAGAAGGAATTGGGTTATCTTGCGAAGACGTCGCTAGATAAGACGAATTGCCCTGCGAAGGTGTTGCAGGAGAAGTAGTAAGTTTGAACCCGGGAAAAGAAATAACAGGTGCGACAGGTTTAAAGTGACGAGGTTTCTTGGGAGATATATTAATATCTTTGTCATCCTGCGAATTACAAGTTAAATAAGAAACAGAGGCAACAATATTGTTATTAAAAGGGTAAATGTTTCTTAAATACCTTGTCATTCGCAGTCTTTCTCTTGGAAGCAAAGGATTTCGGCTGCGAACTCTTGGGAATATTAGGGTTTGTAACGGTGAATTTGGTGCTAGACTTGTCCTTGCTAAAATAAAAATGGCAGGAAAGTCATTAAAAAAGGGGAAGTATCAGAACAAAACTATTTCATTAGGAATGATCAATCACGAAATGATTAAATTTAGCAAAGTTCGCAAACCTTGATGCCATGGAAACAGTAGCAGAATAATTACAGCAGAAAGACGATGGAGAAGACGATGAAGGAAAACAGCAGAGAAAAATTGCAGACAGTAAAGAAGATGAAATAAAAGAAAAGAAGAATTTTCATGGGAAATTCTCCCTTAAATAGACAGAAAAAGAGTAACCGGATAGCATTAAAAATTATCGGTAAAAAGGGGAATTTTAGACACGTGTAAGCGGTCATTCCTAAATACACTGAACCTTGCTGACAAAAAATTTTGGTGAAAAATAGACGATCGCGATATTTCAAAATGTTGGTTCTCATGACATTCTCTTCGTCGCAGAGAAGACATGAGAAGAGGCAAGATGTAGGAGCAGAATATCGCGACATCAATACTTCGCGAGATTAATAAACGACTACATTGCGAAGGCGTCGCAGGTAAGAAATATAAATGACGCAATAGATGACGAAAGCCAGGACGTGAGAAAAGTGTGAAGACTTGGCGAGATTTAGGAGTGTCGCAAGGAAAAATGTTTATAACACTCGCGACACTTCGCGAGTTATTCCCGAAAATAAAGGACGACTTATTTTGTCATCCACTGTGTATTACCCTATATAAAGGGTTGAGTTAGTCTGTTGTAAGGAGGGTTCTTTTTGAATTGTTAAGCAAGTCATTAGGAGAGAGAAAATCTAGAGTGATTGTAATTTATTTAGCTCTGTTCTATCTATCCTTGTAAACATTTCAAGAAGATAATCAATAAAAATATATAGTTATTCATCTTCAAATGGATTAGTAAAGTAAATTCTTGTGAGGGGTGTATTGTGGGATTTCCTGCAACTACATTGGAAATTACTGACATACCGGTGTTTGTGGGTGAAAATGGTTTCTGCTGATTTCAGTAATTTCGGGTGTGTGGGTGAGAAACGAATTTAAATCCTAAACAATGTACTGCACGTGAGTACTTTAGATTCGAGAGATCAATCTGTACAAATCCGGCCTAAACCAAGAAATGGCCGTTCCAGACTTGCTTCGGTCACAAAGTAAAGGATAATGGGTTGGTTTTGGGGAGGGAAGCGAAGAAAGTGTTGAGACCAGGTTGATTCTGGAAGAGTAGTTGTTTCAACGACTTGTGTATGAAAATGTGAAGCTAACGGATGGAAAGCTAGCAAAATGTTTTCTGAGTGTTGTATGCTCCTGACTGAACTTGTTCTTTGGTGGAAATAGGTAAGACCTATTTATACAAGTCGGAGTGAAACATACTCTGGTCTCATTAAGGAATTGAATAATGGGTAAGTAAATGGGAGGAGGTGGTAACCGTTAACGCATGGAATTGATGTTCCATAAAAGAAAAGCGTTTCACCATTACTTCCCTATTTACTTAACCGCTTCATCCTTATTACACTTTCTTATTACGGGCGTAGTGTACGCCGCACGCTGTAAACCGCCAAACCAAAACCCAAAGAAGATCCCCAGTTTGTGATTTGATGTCTCGAACGTTTTCGTGAAAACATGTAACATGGTTGTTGCCTGGCAAGTCGAGCTTGGGAGACTTGCTAGCTTGGTGACCTTCGACGGTCGAGATTTTGCATCTTAAGCGGAAAGGTAGCCGTTGATCGTTGCACGCTTCCGTTTTTGATAACCGTGTAGCGAAGGCCAGTATGGTGGTGCGGCTAGGTTGGCATGTCGTGGGCATGGCACGCCTTGTCGCGGTTTGGCGTGGCCAAACTTAGGTTTTTGGGCCAAAGGTTACCACGTGTTGTCTGGTAACCTTGGATGGCTAGGATTTGATCCTGGGATTGAAGGGGGACCGTTGATTGTCGCACGCCTTCGTTTTAGTAGCCGCATAGGGAAGGCCGGCATGGTGGTGTGGCTAGGTTGGCATGCCATGGGCATGGCACGCCTTGGCGCGGTTTGGCATGGCCAAACTTAGGTTTTTGGGCCAAATATTACCACGTGTTGTCTGGTAACCTTGGATGGCTAGGATTTGATCCTGGGATTGAAGGGGGACCGTTGATTGTCACACGCCTTCGTTTTAGTAGCCGCATAGGGAAGGCCAGCATGGTGGCGCGGCTAGGTTGGCATGCCTTGGCGTGGTTTGGCATGTGGGGCCAATGGCTTGGCATGCCGGTTGGCACATGGTGCGGCTGGCATGCCTTGGCGCGGAGACGTGGCTGGCACAGCGGTGCGGATGGCATGGCTGGCATGCCTTGGCGTGGTAGCATGAGAATTTTAGGGTTTTGTATAGGTGATGACAATCAATGCTAGGGGTTCCGCCGTGGAACATGACGCATAGAAATAAAAAAAAAGTACCCTGGTAATTCTTACGTAAGCATGCTGATTGATTCGATAAATGTGCTAATGATTATAATGACGTCATGCCAGATGTGCGGTTTGACGATTTTAAACCTAGGCTAAAAACCACCATCAACATTAAGTCCCCTGCTTAGCTCGGAACGGGAGCATCGTTGCGAGGTAAGCATAAGATGGTGCCAGGCTAGGACAAGGAATCGAAACAAGTCGTGATAAGATGGTCAGGAAAATCCGACTAACCTTTCGAGAGGTAAAGATGGTTTGTGCTTCCCGTGTTGGCGGCCTTGCATAAATTGTGCTGGGGACGCAGACCGTGGAGTGGCGAGACGAAAATTACCGGCTTGGTATGGCCATACGTCACTTCGACCGGGTTAGGGAACATCATGATGCTGGTCTGGCGAATTTGTTGGTGTTGGCGCGGACAGCTTGGAGAGGCAAAGCATGCGCGGGCGGCTTTGGCAGGTGGGGCCAAGGCATGGCGCGGACTTGGAGAGGTAAAGCGTGCGGACGGATTTGGCACGTGGGGCCAAGGCATGGCGCGGACTTGGAGAAGCAAAGCGTGTGGACGACTTTGGCATGTGGGGCCAAGGCATGACGCAGACTTGGAGAGGCAAAGCGTACGGACGGCTTGGCATGTGGGGCCAAGGAAATGGCGTGGATGGTTTTGGTGCGGTAATTGGCCTTTGCGGGACCGGTTGCCTCTTTTCCTTACTTGGCTCAAAATAGGAAATCCTTTCCTTGTTCAAACTCCCAAGTATCATGCGTATAAAATGAGGGTCGGCCTCTCCTTTTATTTCACACCTAGTTATTTATTTCGGCCGTGTGGTAACAATGAAGCAAAGCGGACAAGCGAATCCCTGGTATGTCTTCCAACACTTCCTCTTTGCCTTGTTTTTTCTCTCTCTCTCTGTTTTTTTGTTTTTTTTTTTTGTAGATGCAAACCCTAGCTGTAGGCGTATTTTTTCATGAACTTGTAGAAACATTGTTATTCTGAGTTGGTATGAATCCTAGTCGTAGGTATGCTTTGCACGAACTTGTAATAGAATTTAGGCATGAATGTTGTAGTGATGTTGGCCGCCTCAGTTATTGTGCGAAGTAGGTGTGCACGAGCATTGTCATTCTCTTCCCGTGAAAAACTAGCCTTTAGGGTTTCCTTCTTTTCCTAGTGTGGCCGTGTGCATGGTTACCTTGGTGGGGCGCGCCTATTTGGCTGGGCGCAAATTTCCTGCTGCGTGAAGCGGTGATGCAGAGTCTGTCAGTCCACATTCCTTCGTATATGTGCAAAATGACTTTGACACCAATTGGCTTGTGTCCAGGATGGCTCTCCTGTGTCTGATGAAATAATTTCTATGCACTTTCCGTAATAATCTTTCTTTCGTATTGTTCCATTGCAGTTACCTCGGAGGTGAAAGCAGCGTAAGAGAATTTTCGTTAGGATGTCAACAGTCTCTGCCGTACCGTAGGATATTGGAAATTCCAAGCCGAACATAGATGGTGAGTTCTTCACAACATCCGCCACAATTAGGAAATCATCCCAAGTATGTGTCGGTTCTTCTGACTGGTCCGGAAAGCCAGGAGAGGCCCGGTCGGTTCGGCCAGGGGGTGTAATAAGGTTTTGTCTTCATAGGAAAGAGTACCATGCTTCTCCCGTTGACTTTAAGATCAGTGTAAGCCCGTTGCATACCTTCGAGAAATGGATGCACTTCATGATGAGTCAGGAATGCGTAAAGGCCAGTTTGGCCAAGGCGCAGATTATTGATGTTGTCGCGGCTTCCACAGTTCTTCAGATTAGGAAAGATATTCCAGGCTTGGTTGCTTTTATTTCCAGATGGTGTCCAGACACTCACATGGCCATATGCAGGTGGGGTGAAATGACTATTTCCTTGGAAAGCGTGGCTGTCCTGCTGAGCCTTCCCGTATTAGGTAGTCTCGATATCAAGTTGTCTGCAGATGAAGAGGAAATGTGCGCCGTTCTGGTTGCGAAATAAAAAGGATTCGTTCGGAAAGGAATCGAGACGAGGTGCTTCTATGGTTGGTGGGTATCCCAGTGGTTTCCGGATGAGTTGGAGCCGAATCAAAAGAATAGTCCTCTCTATGTTGTGGCGTTTTTGGTCCTTTGGTTATCCAGAGATATTTTCGATGACGGCTCGGGTAAGAAGGAGATAAGACAGGAACTTATCAAATTTGCCGTGAAACTGGCAAAAGGTGTCGTTCTCCCTGTTGGCTGCCTGTTTCTCGGTTCTCTGTACACACACTTGGATCAGCTGGTTGCGGACATGCGCGCTTCAAATGGTTACATAAAAGTGGATTCGTATGTTCACGCCGCCTTTGTCCAAGCGTGGCTGTAGGAGCATTTCGAAAAATATGCTCCAAAACCGTTGGCAGTACTCCCCGAGTCTTGGGGTGGCTCTAGGATACTGCGTTGGTCGAATAGGCGTCCAAGGGTTGGTTCGAACCTGGTTAGATTCCTAGACAATTCGCACATGGTCCAATTTCGTCCATGGGTTCCGCTTCATGAGTCAATAACTCAGATCAGTACCTTCGCTCCTGCTCCAGGCATGTCTTTGACTTCTGATAAAGAGGATACGAGTGTTGGAGAGATGGTGTTTATGCGAAGTTGCTCCCATGGTTCCATGCCATCTTTCTTTCGAGGATCTTGCAAAGTGGTCTCTTACAACATTGATAGAGCGGCTCGGCATATGGGTTTTGACCAAGGGGTCCCACTTGTTCGTCAGCCTGCTGTTCCAGAAGTTTCGTGGCTAACTGTTCTCGATGTTACTGTTCTTGAGTCGGGAAAAAGTCTCCCTTTCCTGCTTGCGGAACGAAGTCCATCAACAACCTCTAAGTATAATATATTCTGGCAAGATGAGTTTCTCGTTTTTCACGGGTTCGTGAATGGCGTGGTAGAAAACCGTCATGGTAAGCCTTCTCCTGCGGTTTTGGCGGAGCATCCACTGTTGAGAGATCCTTATTCTCCCAAGCGAAAATCTGTTAGCCCGAGTGTAGATAGTCCCCAAGCGAAGGAACGAAGGTCTAAAAATCGTGCAGGTGGTTTCCAGTCAGATTCCACAGCTCTCCCGACTTTTAGTTCATCCGACATGCGGGTATGTATGATTTTCCTTTTGACTTTAGTTAGATCGTGCATATCCTCATTTCTATTCTGAGTATCTGTCTTTGCATCTCGCCCAGGGTCTCAGTAGTGTGAACGCTTTCACCAAGCTTGCCAATAGTCAGAAAACGCCCCTTCATGTGACGGAGGGTGGTGCTGCTGAGCCTGTTCATGGCGATGAGGAAGCTGAGAGGGATGAAAGCTCAGGGTCCAGTGATGGCGAGAGTAGTTCTTCCTATAGTAGTGCCGAATCCTCCTCTGTTCGATCTGAAAACGAATCGGTGAGTCTTCCATGCGTTTTTTTTTTTTTTTTTAGGAAGTTTCTAATCCGTGATATTGCAGGAGGAAGCCGATTCTGAGAATGACCCTGAGACGGAGACTGGTGGAGATGCAGCTTTGTCTCCAATCGCGGCAGCCGCACCGGGCGATCTTGAAATGGATGTGGACCAAGAAGAAAACGTCGCTGCTGTTCAGACAACGAAAAGTACCCCAGTAGCCGCAGGCGCAATTCTTGTTAGGAGTCCTTTGCCGGTCGTTGATGTAGTCGCGGGCGCCCTTTTAAATCCTCCATACCTTGTTCCTCATCAGGATCACGTGCTGATTGGAGGATTTAGCGTGCCAGCCAGACATATGGAACTGTACACTAAGATCTGGGAAAACTATGGTCATATTGCCACGACCAAGCAAATTACTAGTCTGTACGCGTTGGTTAAACGTGTGGAGGAAAGTCTGTCTTCGATCGACGACATGTGTAACGTGACAGGTCATACCTTTTCTTGGGATGTAGTCACAAGTTGGAGGTTCCATCGTGACCTGTGCGTGAAGTTCGAGTTCAACGCTCCTTGGTTTGTTAAAGGTTTTTCTGAGGTTGAAAAGATGCTGGCTGAAACAGTCGAAGGTCCTTCTACGGATATGGTGAAGAAGCAGGAAGTGGAAGTCGAAAAGCTGTCCAGGAAACTAAAGTTGAAGAGGGCGGCTCTTCAAAGCGTAACGGAGGCCCTCGCCAAGAAGAGCAAGCCGTTGTTGGAAAACTTTCCTAGAACACATATCTGTTTTTTTTTTTTTTTTGAAAGGCAAATGAAACGCCTAGTTTATGGTTTTGATTTTTCTGGATTTTTGGGTTGATAGACAAATGCTACCTTGATGGTTTTGAGTTATTCTTTTGGAATGAATTGTTTTGGTTACGATTGCAAGCGACGCAAACATCCCAGGAAAACCAAGGAACCGTGTGTTGGTAGATGATATGGGATGAAACATAATATGACTATCGGTTTCGTAAAACTTGAAATAGCAATCCATGTATTTCGTCTAGGTAAGACTTACTCGATTTTTCAGATCTTCCTGATGGGAAGGATTCCTCCGGGTGTTAGACCGAGTTTTATGGGAAATATCGCCATGACTGTGTAAAGTCCCAAGTCATTCTTTGCCGTGTTGCTGATCCCTGGGCGGATCGTTCGCTCCTAATCCCCTCGGAAGTCCCCAGTCGTCCTTCGCGGTGTAACGACTGGTCATTGAGCCGCCTGGTAAATGATTCGTCGTTTCCTGAGCGGATCGCCTGCCTCTACCGTCTTGATGTCTGGGTCGAAGCATAAAATCGACAGTCGAAAATTAACATTGTAACCGAAAGATCAATCTCCCACTGTGGTCGCCAATTGTTTGTGGGTGAAAATGGTTTCTGCTGATTTCGGTAATTTCGGGTGTGTGGGTGAGAAACGAATTTAAATCCTAAACAATGTACTGCACGTGAGTACTTTAGATTCGAGAGATCAATCTGTACAAATCCGGCCTAAACCAAGAAATGTCCGTTCCAGTCTTCCTTCGGTCACAAAGTGAAGGAGAATGGGTTGGTATTGGGGAGGGAAGCGAAGAAAGTGTTGAGACCAGGTTGATTCTGGAAGAGTAGTTGTTTCTACGACTTGTATCAGAAAATGGGAAGCTAACGGATGGAAAGCTAGCAAAATGTTTTCTGAGTGTTGTATGTTCCTGACTGAACTTGTTCTTTGGTAGAAATAGGTAAGACCTATTTATACAAGTCGGAGTGAAACGTACTCTGGTCTCATTAAGGAATGGAATAATGGGTGAGTAAATGGGAGGAGGTGGTAACCGTTAACGCATGGAATTGATGTTCCATAAAAGAAAAGCATTTCACTATTACTTCCCTATTTACTTAACCTCTTCATCCTTATTACACTTTCTTATTACGGGCGTAGTGTACGCCGCACGCTGTAAACCGCCAAACCAAAACCCAAAGAAGATCCCCCAGTTTTTGATTTGATGTCTCGAACATTTTCATGAAAACATGTAACATGGTTGTTGCCTGGCAAGTCGAGCTTGGGAGACTCGCTAGCTTGGTGACCTTCGACGGTCGAGATTTTGCATCTTAAGCGGAAAGGTAGCCGTTGATCGTTACACGCTTCCGTTTTTGATAACCGTGTAGGGAAGGCCAGTATGGTGGTGCAGCTAGGTTGGCATGCCGTGGGCATGGCACGCCTTGGCGTGGCCAAACTTAGGTTTTTGGGCCAAAGGTTACCACGTGTTGTCTGGTAACCTTGGATGGCTAGGATTTGATCCTGGGATTGAAGGGGGACCGTTGATTGTCGCACGCCTTCGTTTTAATAGCCGCATAGGGAAGGCCAGCATGGTGACGCGGCTAGGTTGGCATGCCATGGGCATGGAACGCCTTGGCGCGGTTTGGCGTGGCCAAACTTAGGTTGTTGGGCCAAAGGTTACCACGTGTTGTCTGGTAACCTTGGATGGCTAGGATTTGATCTTGGGATTGAAGGGGGACCGTTGATTGTCGCACGCCTTCGTTTTAGTATCTGCATAGGGAAGGCCAGCATGGTGGCGCGGCTAGGTTGGCATGGCATGCCTTGGCGCGGTTTGGGCATGGCCAAACTAGGGTTTCGGGCCAAAGGTTACCATGCGTTGTCTGGTAACCTTGGATGGCTAGGATTCGATCCTGGGATTTAAGGGCGACCGTTGATTGTCTCACGCCTTCATTTTAGTAGCCGCATAGGGAAGGCCAGCATGGTGGCGCGGCTAGGTTGGCATGCCATGGGCATGGCACGCCTTGGCGCGGTTTGGCGTGGCCAAACTTAGGTTTTTGGGCCAAAGGTTACCACGTGTTGTCTGGTAACCTTGGATGGCTAGGATTTGATCCTGGGATTGAAGGGGGACCGTTGATTGTCGCACGCCTTCGTTTTAGTAGCCGCATAGGGAAGGCCAGCATGGTGGCGCGTCTAGTTTGGCATGCTATTGGCATGGCATGCCTTGGTGCGGTTTGGGCGCGGCCAAACTAGGGTTTCGGGCCAAAGGTTACCATGCGTTTTCTGGTAACCTTGGATGGCTAGGATTCGATCCTGGGATTGAAGGGCGATCGTTGATTGTCGCACGCCTTCGTTTTAGTAGCCGCATAGGGAAGGCCAGCATGGTGGCGCGGCTAGGTTGGCATGCCTTGGCGTGGTTTGGCATGTGGGGCCAATGGCTTGGCATGCCGTTTGGCACATGGTGCGGTGGTGCGGATGGCATGGTTGGCATGCCTTGGCGCGGAGACGTGGCTGGCACGGTTTGCCACTGGCACAGTGGTGCGGCTGGCATGCCTTGGCGTGGTAGCATGAGAATTTTAGGGTTTTGTACATGTGATGACAATCAATGCTATGGGTTCTGCCGTGGAACATGACGCATAGAAATAAAAAAAAAGTACCCTGGTAATTCTTACGTAAGCATGCTGATTGATTCGATAAATGTGATAATGATTATAATGACATCATGCCAGATGTGCGGTTTTACGATTTTAACCCTAGGCTAAAAACCACCATCAACAACCGGAAGAAGGTAAGCTAGTACAAGAACTTACAGACTTAGCCGAAGAGGTTAAGAAAGTTCAAGATCTTACCGACTCAATCGAAGAAGTACTCAACATACAAGATTTTGTTGAAACATTAGATTAGTGCAAACACACTTAGGTGTGGTTTAACATATGCTGGTAAGTAATTTAGTTATTCTGTGTAGGTCTGCTAATTGGAAGTTAGTTTGAAAAGACATCTTATAGTTACTGTAAATTTATGTCTGAAAGTCTGTTTATGTTCTGAAACAATTTGGAGGATATGTTTAGTACTAGTTTGTTATGAATTAATATTACTATTAGTTATCAAGTGATTATCAAGTGAATGAATGGTTTTGTTATCAAAGTGAATGAATTTTGGTAGTAAAGATTGCAGGTATGTACAACTAATGGAGTTAACTTGTATATACAGATAAAACCATGAAATTTTTTTCTTTTTATTGAGCATCAACAATGGAAGTTGATCCATTTTGGGGATCAACAACAGGAGTTGATCCCAAAAATCAATGGGTCAAAAAAATAATTGATGAATAGCTGATTGGTTTCTCATCAAGTGAATGAATGTTGGTAGTAAAGATTGCAGGTATGCACAGCTGATGGAGTTAACTTGTATATACAGATAAAATCATGCAAATTTTTTCTTTTCAGTAAGCATCAACAATGGAAGTTGATCCAGTAATGGGTATCAACATTGGAAGTTGATGCCATGACTTGGATCAACATTTATATTGTTGATACTGTTTACATAGTAAAGATTGCAGGTATGCACAGCTAATGGAGTTAACTTGTAACCATGCAAATTTTTTCTTTTCAGTAAGCATCAACAAATGGAAGTTGATCCAGTAATAGGGGATCAACAATTGAAGTTGATCACGTGACTTGGATCAACATTGATATGTTGATACTGTTTACATAGTAATCTTTCCTGTAAAAAAAAATAGTAAATCTGGAACCTGCAAACTGACATAAACTGACAAGAATAACATTCATAAACAAATAAAACAGAATATATGTCATCAAAAACACAACAAATCCAACAAGAAAATATAGGAAAAGCATAAAATTAACTAACATCCATGTTGATCATTCAAGAACTAGCATAAAAGGGTAAAAAAAGAAGTTCAAAAAAATAGTAAATCATTTACTAAAACTTCAGAACAACATCCTTCTCAAAAATTTGATCATCCTGGAATTAGACTCCCCGTGAAACACCGGTGCATGAGGAGCCAAAGGAGCTCTGCGACATCTACGAAGGTTGTGGAAGAAAAGTCTCACACACTGGCCACACTTCCTTTTCTTGCGAACTTTCTCTCGAGAACCCCTATACATTGAAGTAGTTGGCCTTCCAGCTGACGCTCGACCACCATTGGGAGGCACACATAACCATGCTCAGAAACTTTAGGCGGCCTCTCACTGTCCGAAATAGGATAGATAGGATGAGCATACAAACCTCTGTAGAACTCGGTGGTATAATACGAAATAATGTACTTATAAGGTTCATCTGGCCCAATCTGCAACATCGCTTTCATCGAATGGTTGCAAGGGAAACTATGCTTCTGCCACCAATTGCAAGTGCATGTCTTAGCATCCAAGTCGACTGTGTGCTTTCCATTAGGAGAAATGATCTCAAAAACTTTATCACTTGATCTTCGGAACTTGTAAAAATGGCAGTCGGTCACCCTCTTGTTGAGCCTAGCCTGCATCCGAGGAGTAAGATTTGCAGTCCACTTACTAGACTCCACCAACCTCTTGTAGTTCTTCTCCATTACCTTAGCACGAATACAATCGACAAGCTCAAGTGCTGGAAGCTACTTATCATGCTTAATCACACTGTTAAAACTCTCTGCAATGTTCGATGTGTTCTCACCAAACCTTTCTCCTTGAAAAGCATGAGCTGCCCAGTTCTGGAATGGAATCTTTACCATCCAATCAATGACTGAATCCAGCTTAAGATTGCTCGTACTCTTGGCAACAGCATAGAACTTCTCCTTTGTTAAAGCAGTGTAGCACTCTTCAAAAAACTTCACAGTAGTTTGCATGCTCTTGCCCTTTAGAACCGGAATATTCCCTTTTATGTGGTACAAACAGTAAGAATGGTAAGCCTTTGGGAAGATCACAGGGACATGTTTCAAAAGGACAGCTCCACGGTCTGATTTGATGGTCAGTGGACGGTCTTCCCTGATAATACCCTTCAAGTTGGTTAAGAACCATTCCAAACTCTCACAATTTTCGCAAGGTACAATACCAAAAGCAACTGGATATATCTCTAGAAAATATAAAAAAAATAAATATAAGATTCAAAAACTGAAATCCATGAACAAGTTATTGGGTGAACAACAAAAATTATGGGATCAACAACAAGAATTATGATGTAACGAGCCTCAAGCTCGTCAGCGCTATTAGACCGGTCAAGAGACAAATTAACCGCTAATGACTCGATTAATTAGAGACGAACGTTAATTAACATAAATTAATCTAACAACGATCTGGATACGAAACTAGTGTCACTAGATAGATCTCGAAAATCTACGCGAAATAGACTACTCGAACGTGTCATTCGGATACATGACAAAGAAGATTTTATCAGTTTAGTATGAAGGGCAAAATTGTAATTCTTAAACCGACTTGGGCTGCCCGTATCAACTTTCTGGGTGCCTTAATAATTTTTAGTCGGCCTTATCTACCCTGTCGAGAGGATAAACTCTCATTTCTCTTTTCTTTTCTTTCTTCTTCATTCTTCTTTCTTCTTTCCTCATTTTCTTCTCTTATGTTCTTCTTCATCTCGAGTTTCTGTGAGAGTTAAGTAGGAATTGATTGATGAAATCATCTGTGGATGTTATAAGATGATGTGGAAGATAGCAGAATCGTTGGTTTTGGAGCAGAACAGTTAGGGTTGAATCAGAGAAGATCGAATTAGGGATTGATTCGAGTTTGAGAGGTGATTTAGGTTGTTAATAGATGGACAAGAGAAGGTTTGATGTTGGAGGTTATTCTGAAGATGAATCATGAAATCAGGTAATTTAGGGTTTCGGTTTTGATTGATTTCTTTATGAAGTTGAATTTGGTTTAGTATTATATTTCATGGGTTTGTTATTGATTAGGGTAGAGATGATTGTATAGTGTTTGATTTTGATTTTTTAAGAGTTAGGATTTGTGTTGTTCTTCCCTAAATCAGAAATTAGGGTTCATGCAAATTAGGGTGTCTAAATCGGAACCTACAGATGAAGAAGTTGAATTTGGTTAAGTGAATTTGAGTAGATGTTTACCGTTTTAGGGATGGTAATTGATTTCTGAGAAAGGGTGAAGTTAGTTAAATATATGGGCTGTTGTGGTTGAATTGAAGATTCGTACATGGATATGATGGACATGAAATGGATAAGTTGAACTGTGGGGGTGATTGATATGGGATGGAGTTGAATAACAGTTGAAGATTTTGAATGAACTGTTAGGGTTCATGGTATAGAAATTGAGCTGGTATTGGTATTGCCGGTAGTGATGAGTTGTTACAGTGAATGAGGATTATACAATTGAAGTTATAGGAATTAAATAAGTGTCCTTATGTGTATGTAAGAGTCTGAGTTAGTCTGGAATTGGTTGTGGTAATGTTGTTCTAGCTAGTTATGTTGGGATGAGTTGCAGATGTAACTGTTGGTGCTGATAAATAAGATTGCAGCTGTAATGAATTGAAATTGCAGGTTGTTGTTTATGTTGTGTATGAGAACAAGAATATGTGGTGTGGTGGTATATTGTTGAGTTACTGTTGAAGTTAACTGTACTGGTGTAGGTAGAAGTGTTGAACTGAGATGAATTGAGGCTGATAGGAAGATAGTTGAAGTTGTAAGTGGTGGTGTTTGGGAAGTCATGGAGTGAACCGGTGGTGAAGGGGCTGGATATTGAGTTGGTAGTACAAGTGAAGCGGTTGGTGTTGACTAGTGAGGACAATGAAGAGAATGTTGTTTTGAAGTTAGAATTGATGGAAGCAATGGTAGTGTAGATATGAGATGTTGTGAAGACATGAAGCTGATCTGAATGGGAAGTGTTGCTTGAGAAGAACTGAAGATAATAATGTTTCGATTGAAGTCTTGTTTGAAATGAAGATGGAAGTTAGAGATATAGCTTATGGAACTGTGTATAGCTAGAATTGCATTTTTTTGGTGTAAGTTTGTGTAGTGTTTTGTTGTATGCTTTAGAAGTTTGGCTTAGGCATTTGGCCTATTAGTCATCCTAGTCAGATTGTCTGTCTGACTCGGTTCTTAGCTGACTTTGTCCATCTGATTGAGTTGGATCGTTTAGACTCACTGAGTTATAAAACTTGACCTGAGTTAACTCAGTTGACCGAGTTGGATTTGACCAATTGACTTTGACCATTTGGCCTGGACTTGACCTTAGACGTTGACTGTTATTTGATCCTTTGACCGTCAGTGACTGTTAGTTTGACCCAGATGGACCGGGCCTTGTGTATTGGGCCGAGTTTAGTGGACTTGGGCTTAGGCCTAGGTTTCTTACTTTGATGAATTGGACCTCTTATGGTCCGAATTGACCTTTGGATTCTTCTACAAAGTAGTAGATATTCATAAGACTTATCTAATAGACTATAGAACCAACCTAATCGGATTAGTAAAACATTGGAAGTGTTAAAGATAGATAATGAAAAGGTGTAGAACCATAAATGGGCTTAGAACCATTAGATAGTTTACTTAGCCTATAACTAGAAGATTGTATGAGATTATGTTATGAGCCTTGTATGAGCCGTTTGGCTAATCTTTAGAGTGCTTGTGTGATTAACATTTAGTCGTTATTAACAACGAACGATCTAAAGAATGAACCAGTGGATTTTGGATCTCAAGGTATGTGAGGCTTGTCATCAAAAGAGGTGGGAATCGATAACGAACTCTCTTGTTTTCATTATTGTTTTACAAATCTATAATTTATGAAATGCATACATATCTTTGCTACTATATGATAGTGTATGCATGTATTACTTGTGTGTATTACAAACTAGTTTTCTTTTACATTTTGGGATGGGGTTGGATCTTCTGAAACAACTAATATTTGTGTTTTGGGAGTATTTACTTATCTTCAAAAAAAGTGATTCTTTCCATTGACTGTAAAGTGGTTACATTCTTTACTTATTGTTAGCATGAAAAGGAGAAGGTTCCTTTTGATTTGTGTGTGATGTGGTTGCCCAAAATTTATATCTATATTTATGCGCTAAAGGAGTGAAAATTGCTGCCAACTAATAAGCTATCTAGGTGTGTACTCGTGTCACCGAATATTACTTTCCCTATTTACATACAGACAACGCATGTCTCATACATGGATGTTTATTATTCTTTTAAATTACTTTCAAAAGCTATTATATTATGTTTTGGTGTTTAGAGAGAATGATGTTGAGAATCTTATGTCTGATTGTTGGATTTGACATGCGAGAGGTATAGGGTTCTTCATGTTAAAGTTCTTCCGTCGGCTATAACGTTAACACCATTATATCTCTTTAGATACTTGTTAACTAGAGTGCGCCTATAATAAGGTACTGGTAAGGTACAAATCTTATATGACTACGGGGTCGCCAAACCTCAGGGCGCTTTAATGATCATTGAAGAATCCGCAAGAGTCACGCCTTACTACTCCGAAGGACTGCGTCGCTTAACTATTATTTTTGTTGTGAATCTGTGCCGCAAGATTGGTTGGTAGAACTTTATATTTCGGTACAACTTATTATTTTAATATGCTTTATTTGTTTTCCGTATTTTATCGGTTTTCAATAAAACATGCATTGTCTTTAAATCATTCTAGTGATTCCTTGAAAGTTAGTTATTATTTCTACTGGGCACCCCTTTTAGGGATGATGTGCTCACCCATTCCCACTTTCAGTTTTCAGAGACAGATCAAGATGTGCACTGGCGTCGAAAGCTTCGAGGAGTTGGTTTCGTTAATTGGTTAGCTTCCGCATATGTGTATTTTTGTGTTTATATTCTATTTGTAAACCAACTCATTATTAAATATGTATCACTTGAGAGGAGTTCTTGTATTTATTTCAGAGAGGGTTTAGATTCAGGTTAAACTTTGTTTCTAACTTTTAAATTAATTCTTAAATAGATGTTTTAAATCGTTAGTGCCTCATTTTATGGTTAATCTCTTGGATTAGTCAGCTGCTAGCTTAGGGGGCGCAACATATGGTATCAACAACAAGAATTATGGGATTAAATACAGAAGTTATGTGATCAACAACTGAAATTATGGAACAACAACAAAAGTTGATACAAAAAAAAGGGATCAACAACTGCAATTATGTGATCAACAACAAAAGTTATGAGATCAACATTTGAAATAATGGATCAACAACAATAATTTTGGGATGAACAAAGTTATGTGATCCATAGAATTCAAATCCAGGGACATATCAGACTATATTGTGTGATTCAACAACAAAAGATAAAACAAATTAATAATTTAAAAACATACCTTGGTTACCAGTTTTCCCGCAAGCAACCGTAAGACCTCCCTTAAACTTCCCAGTGAGAAAAGTACAATCAATAAATAACATCAGACGATAGTAATTATTGAAAGCAGTAATGGAAGCTTCGAAAGCAACAAAAAACATCTGGAACTGCTTCGTTACACCATCATACTCAAAGTTGACGATGCTTCCATGATTATAACGTTCAATTGAGTCTTTATACCAAACAAAGTCTGAATATGACTTGTTGTTATCAGCCCAAAGAGACTCTTTAGTGAACTGTAAACCATGGTATGCCTGAATATACGTGAGATCAATACCATATTCCATATGGAGAAGATCTTTGGCATCAGCAACAGTCTTCTTCTTCTTTGATGCTCGAAATTCATCTATTAAGATATCCTTCAGAAAAGACTTCGTCATCCTGACTTTTGTTGGATCAGAAGAAGCTAAATCACATGCATGCTCTCCGTGAAACGTCTTGCACTGAAACACACCTTTAGTATTGGCAACGAGAGATGCATGAAACCTCCAGCTACAATTTTGACTTTCCTTGTTTTTACACTGCACAGTGTCACTCTTACGTACGTCAAGTTTGTAACCACTATGAAATTCATACTTCTTGACAGTATCACGACAATCATTTATATTTTCAAAAATCTGCCCTACTCCGGTTAAGATGTTGGCCCAAGCATCTGACTTCTTGGGGACCCTTTTGACCAAAGATGAATCATCCGTCAAATTTTCTACAATAGCCACATCATTGTTTGAAACACAACTTGATGATGACGAAGAAGGAGCAACAGAAGAAGAAGAAGGAACATAATCAACACAAATCTTAAACAGGATGTCAAACTTCAACACATCAATCCCTTTCGATATGCAGTAGTGAATGAAAAACCTCAACTCCAAATCATGATTAATCATATGTGAAATTCCATATACAGTGTAACCAAGTACGAGGTCTTCAGGGACATAAGGCCAGTATTGTTTCACCACACTAATCATCTCACTAACAGTAGTTGATTCTGAAACAGCATGCGATACGGTCAAATTGGATAAAGTGAACTCTGCAACATCCCTCTTGGGCCTGCAACAATCACAACAGATCAACAAGTCTAATAAAACATAAAAACAATATTGACACCATAATATGTCAACAACCAATGTTGATCCAATAAAACAACATCTATCAACAACCATAATCAGAAAATTGTCCAGGTTATTGCATCAACAATGAAAGTTGATCCAACAAACCTGCATCAACAACCAATGTTGATCAAACAGCTATCAACAACCATAATCAGAAATTAATCCAGGTTATTTGCATCAATAACCAATGTTGATACAAATAATCTGAATATTGTACAAATTTTCAGTGTCAACAATGAAAATTCTATGTCAACAACGAGGACTTTAATACAAAAAAAAATAGCATAAACAACATCATATATGTTACTACGCATCGAATTAGTATGCAATCGGTGCAAATGTGAACCTGCAACATGAAATACTACATGAACATACATGCTCCATGTTAAAAAAATTCACTGCAAACCATAAGAAAAAGCCTAAACCTAACCTAAGATACAAATTCAAATTACGTCGCACATCACTCTGGGGCTGCGCCCCCTCGTGAAAGATATATTCAATGTCGAACGTTAGATATGTAAACTGAGTATATAAACACTAAATTGTAACTTCTAATTGATTACACTAACTTCTAACTTCTAATTATACCAAAACTGATCAACATTCAGTATACTCAAAATAATTCTTCAACAATCAGTATTATCCAAATAATTCTCCTACTTATCCAAATAATTCTCCTCAAACCTAACATTGAATTATAAGTCGATCTAAATAAAACAACAAAAATTCAAAAATCAAAACCTAGGAGATTGGAGATTGAAGAATTGAAGAATCAACGAATTCAAATAATATGTAAATGAACCAATCAATCCGGTAGAATCAAACAAAAAGAATCAAGCTTCCAAAATTCTCCGAATAATTCAAAACCGTGACGGACGAGAACTAGTTCATGCAAAGTACATTGAAGCTAAAACTCAAACCTAACATTGAATTATAAGTCGATCTAAATAAAACAACAAAAATTCAAAAATCAAAACCTAAGAGATGGAGATTGAAGAATTGAAGAATACATGTTTAAGATATGAATGATTGCCACCACTAAGATCTCTAAGAATTCAAATAATATGTAAATGAACCAATCAATCCGAGAGAATCAAACAAAAAGAATCAAGCTTGAACTACCCAAAATCTCTAGATGATATGAACTACCCATTTAGGTAGCAATCATCTCTTTAAACAGATAATATGAAATACACGAAAAAACAGTCATCGAAATCAAAATATGAAGATTGAGATATGTTCTTCTGTAAAATATAATGCATTCACATCTCTGTATTAGTAATTCATTTCAAATCGTCTTAGGAATTCATTTCACTGCGTACACAAACAATTCAAAAGATATTGCTTTGCCCACTTCATTCAAAATGGGAGTATGACAAATATAATACTAAAACAAAATAAATTTCTACTCATATTCAATGAACACGAATAACGATATGGATAATATAATGGAGTGACTTCCAAAATCCAATGAATAAAGATGGAAAGTCAGATGTTCCAACAATGAAACAAAGAACTCTTCTAAAAGCTTTGTTAACTCAAATTAGAGTAGTAACACTAGATACCCAGTTCACTAATTTTCAGAAGAACATTATACGTACTAAGGAAAAGTTTTACCAATTTGTACAAACAGTTGTCTATTTGCAGTCTCAGTTCATCCAAAATCTTCTCGAAATTTCTACTGAGCATTTACCATACAATTGGGTACGACATATTCAAATTTCATCAATATCCAACCACTGGATCTAAAGGTATCAGTAGAAGAAAACCATTCATTCTAGGGTTTACAAGGTTCTACATAAGATGTTCAAACACGAATTGTTTATAGAAAATTCCATAGTTTCTAAAATCAAATAGATATTTGAGTATTTCATGGTAGTAGAAAGATACCCAATTCATCAATTTGCTAGAACATAAGTCATGGTCAAAATCTCTTATTTCATAACATAAACCCTAACTTCATTGCATGCAAGAAGAATTACCAAAATCATACATAGAACATGATGTGTAAACAAACTGACAAAAACCCATTCTTTAATTTACCAAAGATATGCATAATCAAATTTTAAGAGAACAAGAAACCCCTACCTCAATTGTTGATTTTGTTCTTCAATTTTAGAGTGAGTTTGAGAAGAATGAACTTAGTGAGGAGTAGAAGAAGTCCCCAAATTTTAGTTGTGGTTGGAAAATATCAACCTTTTCCATATCTGATTTTTTTTTCTCTCCTTATTCCTAAGGAATGGAAGAAGATTTTTAGGTGTCCCCCTCTCAATTTTGTTCCCTCCTAGTATATTAAGCAAATAATAATTTTTAAAATGGCAAAATCACCCCTCATTACTTGTTATGACACATGTCTAGCCGCATGTAGCAATTAGGCACCCAAGTATTTGATAGTATTTGTTGATAAAATAAATTTCTACTCATATTCAATCACGAATCGCCATTACCAATTTGTTTCAGAAAAACAGATGAAGAAACAACAACTTTCAGATCTGAGATTGATTTTGTTTTTGATTCCGATGTTAATGAAAAGAGATTCAGAAGAAGAAGAAGATGGTTTTCTGGTGATTGAATCTCTAGATTTCACATAAAAAAAATCGAATTTTTTCTTCTCCTGATTTCAGCTGATGGAAGAACAGTTCTCTCTCTCTCTCTCTCTCTCGTTTTTCTTTCCGTTGATCAACTGTTTTTTGGTTTTAGAACATTAATTATATACAAAGGGTAATTATGTAATCTAGCAGGATTCTTAATGGACCCCTGATGGGATTTCAGTGGAAGGGGTATATTTGTTGCTTCATAAGGGTAATTTTGAAGCCCGACAAAAAGAGGGTCAATTATATAATTCCCACATTTGTGGTCTCCCTTAGAAGCCATGACAAAATAAGCTTCATGTTGAACGGTGATGAAACCCCCACTTCCTATTGGTCTAAATAGGTTTTTTCTAATGTAGAAGCTATGGTGAGGATACTTGGCATAACTCTATTGGTCGGGATATTAAAAATTTGGTTACGCTTTGTTTACATCAAATATTTAACCATCCCTTGATAACGCTGTCAACAAAAAGAAAGGTGGCCAACATTTCCGTGAGAGTTTAATATGATTAATTTTCTTACACCGTGTTTACACCAAATACTTAATTGTACGATAGTAACACCGTCTAAGGTGGACAATACTTCCGTCAAACCACAAAAAAATATTCTAATACAAAATTTTGCTCAAAAAAGATCTTAACTTAATTTAACAGAAAAGGAAAACATAACTTACCGTGTCTAGAATTTTTTGGAAGTCCAAACTCAATTTGGAAGTCTGAGTACCTAATACATTAGGACTTTTTTTTTCCCAAATTAATACGTAAAGGGGAAAAACACATATTTTCTGCAAAAATAAAAGGAAAAATTAAATAAAATCCGCACATATTTCCTATGTTTTTTCCACCTATCTAATGCACCGAGACGGGACTAGGTGACATCAAATCAAAAATGTATTGTCACGGGGAGGGGGCAATCCCCGCGCACACCAAATCAAAAATTTGGTTAAAAGAAAAAAAAAATGTCCGATGCGTAGCACGGACACTAATTTAGTTATATATAATATATGGATCTTTTTATCCCAAATAAGAAGTGAGTTTTGAAAGTGCTGGGGGTACCAAGATACACCATCAACTTTTTCTTAGGCAATCTGTATGGACATAGTCAACACAACTCCGAAAGTAAAAACTCAATAAAGGAAAGTGCATAGAGTTGTATCTCTCTCTATTGTTGTTAGAACATTTACAGAATTGGATCCGTGAACCTAACTACATAGAAAGTTCTTAGACGGTACCAAAGACCAATGTACAAGGATCAAACAAGTCATTTCCAACTGACAAGGTTAGACCTAGCTATTGTGATCAGTCAACGAACACCCTGTGATATTTCAATTGTAAAGATAAACAATATAATGCGGAAAAAGAAATAACACAGACACCAGGAGTTTTGTTAACGAGAAAACCACAAATGTAGGAAAACCCCGGGACCTAGTCTAGATTGAACACCAAACTGTATTAAGCCACTACAGACACTAGCCTACTACCAATTAACTTCGGTCTGGAATTTAGTTGAGCCCGAACTCAGTCTCCCATTGATTCAGGTACATTCGCGCTCCTTACGCCTCTTAAATCCCAGCAGGACTCTACGCAATTGATTCGCTTAGACGATCTCACCCACGACTAAGAGTTGCTTCAACTCAATTGAAGACTTTAAACCAAATCTTCCTCCCACAGATTAAGCCTATATTTGATTTCCTGATTCACAATCTAAACGGATGATCAGATAAAACGATAGATTCAAGTGATGAAAATCGATAGCAACTTAGACAAAAGTATGGCTATCCTCAAAATCCGGACTTATGCAACCCGAAGTGCAGACTAGATTATTATTTACCTCACAAGTATAAAACTTGTGGAATCAACAAATTATGTGACAAATAGACTTTGTTGATTTCTATCTATCTTGATTGATGGAGCAACGCTCTAAAAACAATCAACATCAGGATACTCAAGTTATCAAGATAAAAGATAACTGGACTTGGCTTCACGAATCCCAATGAAGTCTTTGTAGTCACAGAACCCTAAATGAGTTTCTGGAGAGGACGAATCTAGATGCAACTAGGATACACAAAAAAATAGTGTCAGGATTCAAAGATCCCAGTTGCCAATAGTTCCTTTTATATATACTTCAAAGCTAGCCTAAGCTGCTTTAGGTTTAAGATAAGATAGCTTTGGGACCAAGCAGACAATATCCACCGTTAGATGAAAGCTTTGAATCTTAATCACATACACAAGATATACACTATGGTTATAGAAACTATAACCGAACCTTGTATAAAGACTATGTTCAACATGGTTAGCTGAAACCAGCCGATTTGAACTTAAAAGCTTAACACTCATTTTCATGTTCACTAAGACATTAATATTGAGTCACGGTCATGTGATCAATTGAATCTAGTTTTAATTAAAGAACTGATCGAATGAAAATTACTTCATAGAAATAATTTAATTGCAATTGAATCATGATCGACATAGTTTGTAAATGTATAAAGTACAATTACTTGAATCGTTCGTGAATAGGCTGAGTCACGGTACGCGGACCGGTTTTCAAACTTATATGCAATTACCGAGATCCGGAGTTTATAGAACTTTTCAGTTCATAAACCGGTTTGCAAACTTATGCAATTACCAAGTTACGGACTCCACAGAACTTTTCAGTTCACGTACTGGTTTGCAAACTTTGAACCAACTCAAAGTTCCGGAGTCTACATAACTTTTTAGTTCACGTACCGGTTTGCAAACTTAAGACCTTTGCCGGTCCCGGAGTTCTCAGAACATTCATCTTATTGGGTACCAAACTGATTCTAGAACATAGAACTATTTTGGCTCGCATACCGGTTTGATTATTTTAACCTAGTTCCCTTACCATAGTTCCACAATGGTTTGTATACGAATATACATACCTATCCGGATCACGAAACAAACATATTTTCCCATGATGTAAATACGAATATGCATATCACACAAATATGAAAGTCGATATATAGATACTTCGCTACGTGTACGAATACATGTAATACGGCTTCAGACATATAACAGTTTTCTTAGTTTGTAAGACTGATAACACTGTCTTGTATTCTGAATATAGTAGTTCTACATTTCTCTAAATCAATTCGAAACATCCTTGAATAATAACAATGACACATATCACTGTTCCAGGCTATTTTCGAATGATAAACTTGAATCATGATTTGGTTGAGAACAATAAATTGTTCTCCACCGAATTTGATCAAGTATGAACAAATGTTCATTAAGATTAGTCATTATATTTCGAGAAATTCGTAAACTAAATAATTAGTTCTCGACTCGGAATTCTTGTTTATACAAGCTAGTCTAATTAGTTATGCGATAATCGTCTCAAGGATAGAAAGGTGAAGTGAATATAACTTGAGAAATAGGTGGTTCAGTCTTCACTTACCTTTTGTTGATGAAGTTATCTAAAATCTTCGGTTGATATTCTCCTTCAAATGGTAGAACGCAAATGATGACTCGCTCGTTTCTCAACTCCACTATCCTAGACCGAGACTTAACTAATTGTAGATTAGAAATTAAGATATAGTTTTGACAGTTAAATTTGACAACAAGCTTGATATAGCAACACTTGTGAGTTCGACCGCGTAATGCTCTAACAAGCTCCCCCTTTGTCAATTTTAGTGACAAAACTATTTAATACATATGGATAACAAAAATAAAGTTTTGAATAAACTCCTTGATCCACCATGTCTTCTTGATTTCCTTAGTTTCTCCAACTCCTCTTGAACTCTTCGTTATTTCAAGTTGCAATGATACTGAACGTGTACAAATGAACATATTACATAGCGATAACAACTTTTTGAAAACAAATATTCTCAATCGTTGTTACGCAGAAACATAGTATTATTATCTTCTTTCCAAAGTTCAGTTGTATCTCAACTCTGAAGTAATACTATGGTGATATGTTTCTCCCCCTTAATCAATACTTACATATTTTATTTAATAGGTAAGCCTATTACTTAAATGATCCACTCCCCCTTACATAATGATCCATAAACCATATGTATGTAGTATGAAACTACTAAATAATTCTCCCCACTTTTGTCAATAAAATCAACAAAGGTACGAAAATCTCGGGAACGTAATGAATACAACAAAAAGATATCTCAAGCTTAAGGAAGATGGAGATACTACATAATAACATAGTTGAAATGTAGCCGGTGTGACTTTAGTACGGTGGTAAAGTCACTGGGTGATGATACCAGTGACCTGAGTTCGAAACTCGCTAGCATCAAATTCTTTACCGATCAAAAAAAAAAACATAGTTAAAATGTAACTCCTCATATCAACTTATTTAGATGATATCACATAGTAATAAATACTTATCATGGTTAGTTGATCACTTCTGCTTTGTTTTGTCTCATCTCCTTAGCCAGTTTGTTTCATTTCTTACACAAACATAGACTATTATCCTGTTAATTTGCTGGAACTAGTCTAGTTTCATATTTCCAACAATCACATATGTACCAGTTAGTGAAATATAGGAATATCAAATTTTGAAAATCTATGTTGCAAATCAAAAACTTTAGCTTGTAAAGCGATGACTCCAGCCACATAAGAATGAAAACGATGCTCCCTGAACCAATAACTTTTAAAAAAAGATGCTCCCCTAATTCGATGAATTCCCAATTCCACAACTAATTTCTAAGTTCTCTCCATCTCCATTAGACCCAACTGTTGAAATTTTTTCAGCCATTTTTTTTTTCAATTTTCTTAGCTAACAATGAAATCAGAGTACTAAAAACAATCAGATCTAAGAATTAATCATACAAATACAAAAATTACAGAAAAAATCGAATAAAAACTCCAATCTAACATAGAAGTCAGAGTTTCTTAACCCAATAACTTAAATTGAATCACAACCCTAGTCTTCTTCTTCTTTCATTAACTCAATTCTCTTCTCAATTTTATAAAACCCCAAATTCAATTGAAGCCCTAATTTCTTCTGGATTTCTCAATTCCAGTTCTTCACTGAAATTAACCTTAACTATTAGTATGATAATCTTCTTCTACATATTCTACTTTTGAAACCCACCCTTAATCACTCACTTTTCACTTCCAATCTCCAACTTAGAACCCACATCAGTTAGATGACTAAAACTCAACCCAAAAACAGAAAGAAAAGAAAAGTGAAGAAGCAAATCCCCACATCAATTCGAGCTTAAATCCATTATTGTTAAGCTTCAATTCACACATGCAAAGAACAACAGACTCAGAGAAGAAGGTGTTTTCTAGGTTTTTTTTTTTTTAGAAGGCGCAGAGAGGAGAGCGGAGAAGAAAGAAAGAAAAGGAAATATTCTAGGGCTTTTTTGAGTTTTATATCATAAACGAACGAAGAGGATTAAATGCAGTAATCATACGGTGGAAATTATTATGACCAGACGGGTTGACGGGTTTAACCCACGAGTTTACGGGCCGGGACGGGCTAACCCGTTTTCTCACAAGCCGCTATTTCTCCAACCCGCGCCCGGCTTGTTCAAGACCCAGCCGGGACGGGCACGGATTTTTCACGGGCCGGGCGGGTCAACCCGCGGGTTTTTGGCTGGTTAGCCAGCTCTATACCAGACTTATATTCCTGAAGAACATCCTAGAAATATCAATCACCTCACAGTAATCTTAATCGTATGGTAGCGAAACAAGATATTTTGGATTCACAAACGATGAGACGAAGATGTTTGTGACTACTTTTTATCTTGCCTATCGGAGAATAAATCTCAAGCCAATCTTAAAGAAGATCGTACTCAAACACGATAGAAGATGCAAGATCAGATCACGCAACTACTGAGAAAATAGTTGGGTCTGGCTTCACAATCCCAATGAAGTGTTTAAGTCGTTAACCTACAAGGTTTAGTGAAAAACCTAAGGTTAAAGGAGAATCGACTTTAGCTTATACAACTAGTATCATACATGAGGTGTAGGGATTAAGTTTCCCAGTTGCTAGAGTTCTCCTTTATATAGTTTTCAAATCAGGTTTTGCAATCTAAGTTAACTTGGTAACAAAGCATTCAATATTCACCGTTAGATGAAAACCTGATTAGATTCAAGCTAATATCTTTCAACCGTTAGATCGAACTTAGCTTGTTACACAGAAATGAAATGTACCTTCATTTAGGTTTATGTAGCCGTACCTAAATATGTACACCATGTTGGCTCAACAATAGTTAACCAAGGTTAGCCACATGAACACTCTCATATCAACCTTATTCATCTTAATTATAACTAGTTCAAATGACTCACATGAAACTAGTTAAAGAGTTGTTCAATTGTTATATTCTTATAGAAGTATACAAGAACACAATTGAAGCAAAACCGGTTTGATTAACTGGAATCAATTCATGAAAATTATATACACGGTTTGCAAAGAATGCATTCCTTAATGTATAAATGTATTAGTTCATGTACACAATCGATTTTAGAATTTTAACCTTCAAGTATGCGAAATACCTGGACTGAGATTGGGTTTCGCCAGTACGCGAATATGTACGCATACCACCAATCCGAGCAGAAAATCACGGACATGAACCTTTCGCCAGTACGCGTATGGGTGCGCATACTTAGGTTCTCGGACTTCTCAAACTAACAAGTACACATACGTGTACGCATACTATGGTTCCCGGACATGGACAACATATGTTCAAGAGTACACAACATGTCACAATCCAATAATGGTTAAGTGTTATAAACTCTTTATTTCAATCATTGAAACTTTATTAGAGGATGACAATAGCCATTTTCATACACTATTAGCATCAAAGCAATTTTCAAGTTATTGAAATAATCATAACGAAACATTCCAAGTCTAAACCAAATAATTGTATCACACAAACCATGTAATATGTTACTCGGCGATTTTCACATGATCAAGCTGAGCTTGATTGAAGAGAAACCTTTCCAACACATATTTCGATAAATATGTAAGTGAGTTAAACTCAGCTCGAAATCTCAAATGTGTATAATAGAAAACTATATCGCAACACGACTTATGTCTCAATATATGAGATAGCGTAGAAATAGACTTTCCAAGTGATAGATGAGTTTCAATCTCCACATACCTTTTTATTGATGAAGTTCCACAAGCTCTCCTTAGTAGTTCTTCGTCTTCAATGATGAACGTCGTGAAGTCTAATGCTCAACTATACAATCTATCCTAGTCCGAGACATTTATAAGTAGACTAGAAATAAAGACTTATAGTTTTGATCACTAACATTGACAAAAAAGCTTGAGATAATAACGCTTGTGAGTTCGACCGAGCAGTGTTCTAACACTAACTGTGTAGCTCTAGTTCAGATCCCGAACTATTATTTGCAAACTATGTTTGAGAACTGGTTTACCTGTGAAAGGTCCGCAACTGTGGTTCACGTAATCTGTTTATGAACGACTATATAAGGCTAAGTCCGGAACTTTGGTTCGCGTACTCTGTTTTCTAACGACAAGACTAGGCCAAAGTACGAAATTGTGGTTCGCGTACTCTGTTTTCGAAAACAGTGGTTAGGTTTTAAAATCAGTAAGTATGTTTTTCATACTCATGAACTCAGGTTCGTTTGCGAACTAAAGTCCCTGGAACTTTAAAGAAATAAGGTATGCGAACTTGTTTTGCAAACCGTGGCATTATGTTCATGAATTTGTTCCTTTATAAGTACTTTTGTATAACTACAAACAAATCGAATATGTTTCAAATTGTTCATGGATATTTCTATGAGATAGTGAACATTTGAAAAACTCTCTTAAAGCAGGTTTAGATTCATTTGATTATACATCATGATTGATTGATCATCATATTTGATCTAGAAGTGTTAGATGAATGTGGCTAAACTATAAGTGTTCATATGGCTAACTTCAGTTACCTATTAATGAGCCAACAATTATACACGTTTAAGTACAGTTCATCCATATCTAAATATAAGTATATTTCATTTGTGTGTATCAAGCTAATACCATATAACGGTGGAGATTGATTGCTTAGTTTCTAAGCAGACTTAGCTTGAATCTAACAGTGAATATCAATTGCTTTGTTACTAAGCTATCTTGGCATTGATTGTAAGCAACCCTAATTTGAAAGACTATATAAGAGAGAACTCTAGCATATGGGAAACCTAATCCCGACCTCTCGTGTGTCCTAGTTCCAAACTAGAGTTGATTCTCTATTAACCTAGGGTTTTCCAAAACCATTATTAGGTTAACGACTTGAAGACTTCATTTGAGATTCATGAAGCCAAATCCAAACATTTTCTCTGTAGTTGCATATTCTGGTCTTACTTTTTCTATTGTATTAAGTTTTATCTTCTCTAGGATTTACTCGAAATTTATCTCTGATAGGGAAGATATAAAAAGTAATCACAACAGTTCTTCGTCTCAGACTCTTGTGATTCCGCACTAACTTCTTATGTTAATCATTTAGGTTATTGTGAGGTGACTAATATTTCTAGGCTGCTCTTCGGAAGTATAAAAACGGATTATTAGTTGAGTTTCATGTTCACATTTGTTTATCTAAAGACGGAAACAACAACTAGAATAGACATATATGTGGGAGACATATTTGTTTATAAGTCTTTGACTTTGGGTCGTAGCAACTCTTAGTTGTGGGTGAGATCAGCTAAGGGAATCACGTGCGTAGTGTCCCGCTGAGATTCAACAGGTGTAAGGAACGCGACTGTACCTTAATCGGTGTGAGACTTGGTTAGGGCTCAACTACATTCCAGTGCGAAGTTAACTTGTAGTAGGTTAGAGTCTGTAGCGGCTTAATACAGTGTGGTTTTCATATTTGGACTAGGTTGCGGGGTTTTTCTGCATTTGCGGTTTCCTCATTAACAAAATTTCTAGTGTCTGTGTTATTTCTTTTTCACATTATATTTGTTTATATAATTGAAATATCACAGGTTGCACGTAGTTCAATCACGTTGATAAATCCGTCCTTGTTTGTTGGATTGAACTTGATTGACACTCGGACATTGATCTTTGGTACCATCCGAGTTATTCTCATATTAATCGGTCTCATGGATTTCTATCTAGTTGATTTACTGATTGTATTGAGAAAGAGATAAAGCTATTTGATATCTTTCTTGATTGAGTCTCACTTTTAAGTTGGTGCTCTCAGAATTATATTGGAATTTAGTCCATACAGATTGTCGAACAAAATATTTGGTGTGGTTGTTATACCCCCGTGTTTTCAAACTTAAACTACACCAAATTTAACGATTAGCAACAGCTTAAATCTGTTGCTGATCGGGCTTGCAACAGTCCTCAGCCGTTGCTAAACACCCTGTCGCAGTTTTTAGCGACATCGCTAGCTCTGTTGCTAATTTTGGTCAGGAATGGCAGTAGCAACAGAAACAAGCTGTTGCGAAATTAAAATATAGAAACAGAAATAAACTGTTGCTACTTAGTTGCTAATTTTAGAGTTATTCCGGGATATATTTTAGTAAAACAAGATATTGTTGTTCTGGTTCAGATATAGCAATACACTTTTGCCGTTGCTAATTGTTTTGCAACAAAAAAAAAAGGTCAAGTCTTCGTTGACCTAGTCAAAACTGATATCCCCCCAATTTATCAGGCAATACCCCAGTTCCCTGCAGAACCCTGATTCATTCTATATCCAGCAATTGAATCTGATAGTTCTCATGCAGACATTCCCACACAGATATTCACACAGGTTTAAACCTCAAATGCAATAAAAAGCAGGGAACTCATAACATCAAAGACAAGTTACAGGTTGGATTAAGAAAGTTTGAATTGCATATGTAAAAATGTTCTTGTTTCTTACATTGTGCTGGTGCAACTATGTTTGTTTTAGCTTCTAAGCATTGCATATAGAAACAGAATGTTACAATCTCTTACAGTGAATAATCAGAATGCAGCAGATTATTGTAGCTTTGAGAAGATGATCACACGAGGATGCTGAATTCTCGTCTTGTAAATACGACAAAGATGATGAAGAACCTGTCACAGATACATATAGTTAGAGATAAAAAATAAAGAAAGTAAGAATACTTCAGAATTCTAAGTATATACTCTATTGCTAATGATTTGCTTATACCTGTAAGATACTAGAGACCAATGAGACTCGCGTAAGTGTTGGGATTTCTGATGAGTGTAGTTGAGCTAGTCTGTTTCCAGAACTGAACTGATCATCTCAGCGATATTCTTTAAACTCTGAAAATTTTACAATCAGCCCAATTTATGTTTCACAATACGACACACAAAATCTAAGAATCAGTAACTATAAAAGCGAACAGAACAGCTAGATTCTAAAACAAAAAATGGACATAAATCATGCAAGATTTATGTCCATTTCTGACCTAAATTGTTAAAGTGGACTAAGAAAACAAACAAAGAAAAAATAAACATGATTATAGAACCAACAACAAAAAAGTAAAAGGATGACAACAAGATCTAAAAAGAAAGGGAAAACACAGTTGTCATATGACGAACCAAAAGATTGATTTGAAAACATCTTCCAGAGGTGTCGGTGTTCTAGGTAAGAAGCCATCTTGAAAGAGAAGATGCCAAGTATCACCCATCAGTGTTTAGTGGTGAAAAAGAAGAAGAGGCATATCAAACTAATCTAGATAGAGAGAGAGAATATATTTAACTAGAAAGAGAAATCGCATTAAGGAAATTCACAGTGATCAGTTACAACTATGCACCATGAGTATGGTATTACGGGTTATATCGTAACAAATCAATGTTTCTAGCACAGAAGGTGAGAAGACTAAACTTTCGCAAATCAATTTCCGCAAAACCTATATAAGGATCATTAGATAAATGTTGTGATGAAACTGAATTATGAAATTTCCAAGAACCGAGTGACTCACGAAGGCATTGCACTAGCCATCGATTCTCCTTTTTCTAGCTAAGTCTATCAACCCATCTTGAGTTCCTACTAGTACTAAGGAGCTAAACCAACATATATCAGTGACAATTCAAATTACCACAAATAGTACATAATTAAGAACCTCCTGTTATGGATTCAGCGTGTTATAAAAGATTCAATGAGCTTGATGTCATCAAAAAGTAAAAGTTAAGCATCAGACTTACTTGCAAAATAACAGAGTTGATAACATCTGCATACTTGACAGCTAAATTCAAAGACATACATCTAGCTGGAGCAATATCATAACACTTCACATTACTCCTCGGAATCCCTCCTAATTGATTCCGATGATTCACCACCACAATTGTTAACAATGCCGCCGCCCCCGACCCCAAAGAATGCCCATCAAATATCATCTTATACCTAAATCAACACAAAAAAATCATTAAAATACCCAAAAACCAAAAATTACTAAAAAATCAACACAACAACAATCACAACCAAAACTTAAGCAAATTCAGAAATGATAATATCTCGAAGAATGAAGAATACATACTCGATGAATGTGACCAACAACATGCATAATCCCGTAGCAATAGCATCATCACCTCAAAAAAAAATATTAACTGAGGGTTAATATCCATATATTTCAAAGTAATAATATAAGCATCGCCAATTGAAATACTTACCAGGGATTGATGTTCCCGGCTGGCTACTAGAAATTGACTCTAAGTATAGTCACCTGCGCCATCAAATATAACAGAAAACAAACCACAAAATATTTACATATACAAAAACCACACACATAGCAAAAAAGTTCATTAATAGAACTCCGGTTTCTGTTCACATAGTTACATCAGGTAAAGTTAAATATTTCTTATGCACAACTGCATAAAAGTCTTTCAAAGCACAACTGCAAAAGAGACATTCTTATGCACAACTGCAAAAGAAGCCACATGTTAGTCACATGTACAAAATGTGTGAACATAAGCAAAAGAAAAGGTAAATATCGTAAAAGGTAAAAGACATATATGTTTGTCGTTTATAAACGCGATAGATGATGGCTGAGATAGCATATGTCCAAAAAATTAGAGCGACCAACTAATCAAATTTAATGCACATCCTTGGATGCACCACATATCCTCCAATTCCAACATCTTTGAAGGTTTCAACAAGCCTGTTAGCTTTTATGGTCTTCTCAAATGGCATGGAAATGTCATCCAACAACACTTTCCCAAGATGAGGTGGTACAGGTGAGCCGTGAGCCATTTCCCCAAATTCACATGTGCAAAGTTTGCCGACAGCAACGATTTCACCATCCATGTTGAACAATGAACACTTTGGCATGTCGGGACTCGCACTCGATCGAGTGGTGATATGGGCTGAGCGGTGAAGGTGGTTGGCCAGGTGAATTTGTATTAGCAACAGAAGTAGCTCTGGCAGGTGAACTGTCCATGATGTTCGAGCCAACAAATGATGCCGGCATTGCAGCTTGGATGTCCTGCACAACGTGGCATAACGTTCCAAAGATTTGGAGCAGAACCCCTATTTTTCCACTTAGATCTTCCACCTGATACTTAATACCTCCATCCTTAGACTTCATTTCTTGAACTTTAGAACGCACAGGACCAGAATATATAAATTGTGTACGAGAAACAGGACCAACAGCACGAACCCGTCCCCTAGAATCCTTTCCAAAAGCTTTAGTCAATGCATCTAGTTCTCCTACAAAATTACCCGCATCTTGTTTCTCCTTGATCTCTTCTTGCTCCTTCTGAAGACCCTCCTGCAACGTCGAGCATAATGCTGAGTAAAATATAAAGATGACTGGTACATTTCAGAAAGACATGATATATATGAAATGTAATCTGACTCACGAAGCAAGGCTGTGCACTAGGTAAATTTTTCCCACCCTCTTGAGTATGAACTTTAATCCACACATCAGAGGTAGTGACTTCCACTCCAGGATTCTCGCGCTCCTATGTTTTCAATTACCATGAGTCGTTTAACATTAATCAATCGACAGAAGTATGAGAGTAGTCATATTGTCCATAAATATTGATATTCAGAATTGAGAGAACATATGAAACAATTACTTACCATTTCAGCTTTAACCAAAGAGTGAGGTTTACGACCAGAGGTATGAGAGTAATCATACTGTGACCTTTTCCTCTTGTTTTCAGTTCTACGTTCTTTTGCTTTTACTTCCTCTTCATTCTTGCAGAATGTAGTCCATTCCTCTTCTTTTACACCTGGAGGAATATGAGCAATCCTTGCTTCGAGAGTAGGATGTTTATCAATATAGTCTCTTCGTAACTCATACTTACGTCTCCTCCATGAAGCAGACATCTCCTTAATCATAGATACCTTACAACTCTCAGGTATGTTATATGATTTCTGAAAAAACAGAGCAATGTCTTACTAACTGAGAAATGGTAAATGATATGTGAACATAAATCAGATTCTTCTAAGTATTTGTAACTTTAGTTCAGTCCAGATATCCTCTTTGAAAGTCTTTGTCACATGCTTCCATGTTTTGAATGAAATAGGGACATGGGTACGAACCAACGCGCCCTTGAAGTGGCCGAATGTTGTTGTGTTGTCTTAAATGAGAAGTCCATTTTCATCCACCTCAATTTCTGCCATAATGACCTATAAAAAACATGAAACAAACATATGTGTGAAGCAAAATAAATCGATAACACCCTTTGTCACTTTCCACAAACACATCAATCAAACTTCTCAAATATTAAGAACCTGTCAAGATTATGCAACTGATAAAACAAAATTTATCATAAAAAGGGAAGTCACGGACTATAAGATAGACACAATAAGTAACGCATGGAGCTGATGGCAGACATGCTACTCTAAACTATAGACTCTACAAACATAAGGTTTTCTAAACTCTCATTGTCAGTGAGAGCTGACTGATAAATAGTAGGAACTTCTAAATCATCAACACGACTAGTTAATCCTTGTCGAGAATGCAATACAATAGACCAGCCAGCTTCAGAAATATCCTTTGAGTAGAACACTTGTGTCGCTTCAGATGCAAGAATAAAAGGCTCATCCACAATTCTACCAATGATTTTCATCTTCGACAAGTTAACCTTTATCACGTGTGAATTTGGATCAACTTTGCATCCATTAATCTTATCTTCAACCCTGACCCAATCACAATAGAAAACTATTTCTTCAAATTTCACATAATTGGTTATTTCACATAATAGAAAACTTTATAATCTGCCTAACAATTCCATAATAGGTTATTTCTGCTTCCTTGAAATTTCTGTCCGTGGACTTGGCTCTATGCATTGTAATAGCTCTCATTGACACACCACTGTTCTGTGATATAACCTTCCCCTCATAGTCTTCTGAACAGAAAGCAAATCCATTGACTTAATATCTCTTATATGACTGCGCCTTGAAGAGAGGTCCCTGCACTAGTCGCCAAAGTACTGAATCCACATCATTAGCTTTTGACAACTGCAAGTTATAATGTGTGAGTCAGATACTTAACCAAAACCACAATTTGTTTTACTATAAACCAGAATGGAAGCTAGTATATTACCTCATCGCTTAACCAAGACATCCAACTCTTTAAGGTATCATTGGACGAACTATTTGTCTGATCATTAGACCTGGCGCTGTCAACATAGGAATCGTACTTCCAACAATCAAACATAATTCAAGAAATCAGTCTCTTAGTATCGATTGTGGCCACCTACTATTCAATTAATGCATATACAAACTCTTGTTGAATTCAAGAAACATGATTATAAGTTGTTGTTTTTTGTTCGATGATTTACTTCATCCACAAAACAACAAATCAGAGGTGATAGTATAAATTGTACCTTTGACACTCATCCAATCCGACATACTTAGAGAGAATCCACTTGCGAGCTTGTTCAAACTGAACTTGGGTTAAAGTAATATTCTTAGCATTACTTAAAGGAATCTCATCAGCAAACTCATCGTCATCATCTAAAAATGCTTGTCGAGTATGCTTGCGAGTACCATCACCATCTTTGGACAACTCCTCCATACAATACAAGCTAGCTTCTCGCAGTGTATATCCTCTTGCAATGCACCCAATGTACCTTTTATTGCGTACTAGTCCCTTGAAACCTTTCATTAACCTATAAATATCAGTAAGAAAAGATAACAGCTCAGTTACAAATACATTCAAATCCTTAAAAAAATAAAAAACAAAGTCAGTTGTGGTGATTACCTCTCAAAGGGATACATCCACCTTAATCTGGTCGGACCGCTGATCAAAGCTTCATCTGCTAGATGAACCATCAGGTGATACTGATAACGAAGAACGAAGGAGGAATTTGTTTTTCAAATACACACATTGCTTCAATCATACTAGCTTTAGCTCTCAAAAGATGTTGTCGGTTGATAACCTTCGCACACAGAAAATTGAAGAAGATACTGATCCGGAGAAGAGAAACTCGCAGCTCCTTAGGTAGTGAAGTTGCAGTATGAATCAACAATGGTAACAGATGTTGCATAACAACATGGTAATCGTGAGACTTAAAGTTCTTTAACTCGGGAGGATTCACATTGACACGGTTGCGAAGATTGGAAGAGAATCTTGAGGGAACCCTTAAGTTCTTCAAAATAGTACAGAAATAAACTTTCTCCTTCTTAGTCAGGGCAAAAGTACCATTCTCCATAGAAGTTTTACCAGTAACATCATCCTTTTCAGCCACAACTTCTTTTTAACCCCCATTGCTTCCATATCTTTACACGCAGCATGACCATCTTTAGACTTGCTATTTCCCATCAAAGTGTTAAGTATATGCTTTGTGATGTTCTTCTCTGTATGCATAACATCAGTAATATGTCGGATCGCGTTTGAACCCCAATTCGGCAAATCATGAAGAATAGACCTCCATGAAAACAATGAGTGGTCACTGCCCTGATCTTCTACATTAGCAGCGTCTTCATTTTCCCCTTCAGCTTTCCTTTTACGCTTCAGACTTGCTGCAGATGGTTGTTTCCCCTTACCCTTCTTACAGATGATATTACGAACAATCTCTTGTATTTTCAGACCTGTTAGTGGCCACGGTGCTGGACGATGATCTACCACTCCATTAAAATTCTTTTTATCATCTCAATACTTATGCTTTGACGGCAGCCATCTACGGTGTCCTATATAACAAATTTTCTTACTGAATGGCAAATAATCGGCATTTGTTTCTTCTCCACAAGTAGGACATGCATAGTAGCCATGGGTTACACATCCAGACAAAGCCCCCAATGCAGGAAAATCATGTATAGCCCATAGTAATCTTGCTGTCATTACAAACTCAGTTTTAGTGAATGAGTCATATGTTAATACACCTTCATTCCATAACTTTCTCAACTCATCTATAAGAGGTTGTAAATAAACATCTATGTCCTTACCAGGTGCTCTAGATCCTGATATCAACAATACCAGCAATGAAAATTCACGCTTCATACACAAGGAAGGAGAAAAATTTAAAGGTTGCATAATCACTGGCCAACAACTGTGAGCGGCACCGAAACATCCATTCGGATTGAACCCGTCAGTTGATATGGCAAGTGTAACATTCCTCGGTTCATTAGAAAATTCAGGAGAGAAGCTATCTGCATATCGCCAGGCTGAAGAATCGACAGGATGACGCATAATGTTTATATCTGACTTGGCTCTAGAATGCCAAGTCAACACCTCTGCTATCCATGGTTCGCTATAAAACCTTTGCAGCCTTTTAATCACTGAAAAATTCCTTAACGTCTTCTGAGAAACCGTGGTCAGTTTCCTCTCATCGTTAAAGACCTTCTTATACTTAGGTTCTTGACAAACATGACACTTCACTAATAATGCATGATCCTTCCAATATAATATGCAATCATTTACGCATGCATCATAAGTAACATAGTCCATTCCTAGCTCTTGGATCAGGTTTTTTATATCTGCGTACTTAGAAGGCAGTGTGTTTTCTTCAAGAAGCAACTCCTTAATCAATTCTAAGAGTACAGTGCAACCATTGTCTGAAAACGCATACTGAGTCTTAATGTTATTGACTTTACTTGAAGATACAATGCTTTGTCTTACCTTTAGGACATGAAGGGTATAACGGTGCTCTAACACGCTCATATAAAAGTCTCTTTTTCTTGCTTCTGCTGGTTCCAGCATCAACATGAGACCTACTATCTAGCCCAACATTCTCATCTACACCTACAACAGGATCAACATCCTCAGCAACAACTCCTACATTATCCCCTACGTTTGATACATTGTCAGCTACATTATCACCTATATTTTCCTCACTAGAGTTATCCCTATGTGCATGTGTTTCTACTTCTGAGGTTTCCCCATGAAAGCGCCATGTTGTATACGACTGACAAATACCATACTTCAGCAAATGAAGTGAAGTCTCAGTAAGCGTCACCAATCCTTTACTGTTCTTACAACGACCAAAAGGGCATGAGAACAACGCATTTGCACCACCTTTTTCCTTAGCAAACTGTATGAACAACCTAACACCTTCTATGTACTGCTTTGATTTATTGTCACATTTCATCCACTTCTTATCAGGTATCAATGACATTTTGTGATTCCTAAAGACAACATCTATGTTAAAATTTAGACAATATCTCTATCCAACATCTTTATAAAACTCAGCAATCATATTATCAGTACATCTAGATCACATCAAATGAAAAATTACTTAATCTACTTCAAGTATACCCATACAAACATTTTGTCAAGTTACAAACTAAATCTGCGGTTTAATCTGATTTTTAGTTAAGTTATAACTTAATAAGTTTTCACAAAACTAAAACTCACATTAAACTGCCAACAATTTGTAATTTTGACAGAACTAACCAAGCAAATCAAACTTTATGCAGAGAATCTGAGTTTTTAGGTTCAAATTCTAGGTTACACCCAAATCAAAATCAAATCTGACCCAAATACCATTCAAATTCAAAAATAAGAAACACCCAACTCGTAAAAAATCAAAACAAATTAACAACCAAATCTCAGATACAAGCTATTGACCTAAAATTAAACTCAAAACATAAAACTAGAATAGAAAGAGAAACCATACCTAGATTAATATGCTTAGCAAGTTCCTTCACAACTGTGCTTCCTCCTGCAGCAATTTAAGTGAAAGTCATTAAAAAAAAAAACCAAACCTAACTGTCGATCTAACATAATAAACCCTAACTATTGAAAGATAAACCCTAGCTATCAAAACCCTGCAGTAATTAAATAACCTAACTTGCAGCTGTACTTGGTCGAGTTTAATAACAGAAGAGATTAATGGCAGCAGAGTTTTCTTCAGATCTAGAAGAAGATGATAAAGGAGAGAGAGGGCGAGATAGCAGAGAAGATAAGAGAGGTAGAAAAAAGTTTGTGGACAATAACAAGGCACTTGTCGTGTACCCGATTTTTGGAGCGACAATTCGTGCCTAAGGGTGGTCAAGAAGTCAACTGGTCAATGGGTTAAAAAGTGTTCCCTGCTAAGCATGTGACTCGCATGCGTATACTCCAACCTGTTGCTAATAGCAACAACCAGCTAGCAGTTGCGAATTTCGAAACAGAATTAAGCTGTTGCTAAAATGTAGCAACTGTTTTTTTTTGTGTTGCAAATTCGCAACTGTATTAGAGTTGTTGCTACTCTAGGTTGATATCTCCTAAAATTGGTGTAGTGTTAACATATCAAAGACGAGAAATCTCGCGAAGCTTGTAGAAACAGACGACTCGTCAACAAGTACTATAATTTTCATGCATGCTGTCAGTGAAGTAGGAATAATGAAAGATGCCTATTCGGATGCACAACAACCTAAACATGCGGCACCACCCTTAGCTCCAGCACCAACGCAACCAGCACGGATGCCACAATGAGCTAATTTAGCCCAAAATGCACCAGTGCTAACTCCACGTAAACACGACAAGCAAGGGAGGCTCGGACGCCTTAAAACTTTCCTCTACCTATGGAAGAGGTAATTGAGTTGCTGGATGTATGGATCCAATATGGTGCAATCAAGTTACCTCATGTCATATGTCCACTTACTGAAGAGGAGATGGAAGATCCCAAGCACTACCGCTTCCACCAATTCGTCAATCATCCTTCCAAGTGAATGAACATATCTTGGTTGCACTTGGGGACCTGATCTTAGGAAATATCAACTCAATTCCATTTCAATCAATGTGATCCCTAGAGTCATATCTGTAGAACCTGATGTCAATACTGAAGAAAACAAAACATCAACAATGAAATCTATCAAACCCCACACGACTGAGGAGCTTCTTTCTCTTACGACCGATGCTACTATCGGCTGCAAAAGCATCATATTGAAGTCATACCATTCAACATTATTCAAGTTGTACTCCCCATCAAAGAGTACACCTTTAGTAGTGGCACCTATAGCGTCAGTGTTGACAACATGATCATACTTATATCATGACGATAATGAAATATGCTCATCGGATGAAGATCAAAGATTACATAAACGTGATTTCAACACTTTGGCATCTGGGGAAGCTACAACCATGGTCTCAATATCAGCAGCGGTCTTAGGAGCAACATCAACTTTTGGAATCAATTGTTCAATTTCTACAGCCTCAATCTGGAAACGATACTTGATGCATCAGACTAATCCAAGCACAAAGGATTCATATCAATATGTATATAATGGAAATATATTAATATAATCTTATCCCAAAGCTTCCACAATGGACGGGCATGAGTCAAAGTCTTCTACAAGATATTTTTACAACCTCGGATGCAACACACTTCAGCCATGGATTTACGAAAACGTACCAATGGGTGAGGAATGGGATAATGCTTCCTTGATGAAAGATGTTCGTATATGTCTATAATACAACATATAAAAAGGTCTCATCAATCAGATATACGAGAAGAAAAATATAGTCTCTACAGTCAAGACTACAGATCTGAAAAATTTGTACGGGATTACAAATTACAAATGTGGATGCTTCGTTGGCTGACCTAGACAAATCCAAATTGATTAATTCTTTTTGCATATGACAACTCAGTCTTTTATCTTTGAAATTTGGGTTCAAGCACTGAATTCTGACGTCGTATGAGGTTTCTAAAACTTCCAAAGCAAACAACATGCAAGCAAAAATTTCTAGACGAGATTCATAACCTTTCCAATTGATCGACGTCCACCAGGTCTTTCCACCAAGTCCTTCATCAAGGTATCTCCAAATTGGACCACCTAGGTATTTACATAAAATTTCTATTCTCGGGTCCTCTATCTAGGTCTTGCCAGAAGAAAGGAAAATGAAAAGGGGAGTTAACAAAATATTGGGGACTGACGGTCCACATGATGATCAACTTCACAGTCCAAGACCCGTGACTGGCACTGGTCCCTCCTATGTTAATCGTCCATCATCAATGGAATGACACAACTAGGACATACAAATATCATCCCCTCTTGAGAGCAGCCTCATTCATGGTCATATGACCAGTTTTCAAAAGTGATGTCTCTACAACTCACAGAAACAAAGATGGTGTTATAAGCACAAGATTCATGCAAGTGAAGTGAATCAATGACATTCAAATCCTTCATCAAGCATACAAGGCAATAATAAATGGTCTAGAGACCAAAGAATACATTTTACGACAAGTTCACATGAAGCCTTTTTTGCACTACCCTGTATAAAACGACGATCTCAGAGCAATTGGTAAATAATCAAGACATGGATCATATACCATTCTCTTCGTATGGATGTCCTCTATGACATATCCAAAATTCAAGATAATTTGATAAACGAGCTAAGAGTCGTGGGGTCAAACATAGGACATCATTACTGCTGAAAATTTTATGAAATTCTCCTGGAACATTTTGTTTCGACAATTTGAGCACCTAAAAGAGCTCAAAGTTCAAAAATATTCTTTCATATTGATGGGAAATTGTCTGGGCATGATAAAGTTAGGGTAGACCATCGAAAACAGACGCCGTATGAAGATTTTTACAGCATTTTCAAGAAGACCCTAATTTCTGGAATTTTCTGATGGCGAATCATGAAGAAATTCCTCATTCGTTCACATGGATTCTCATCCATGCAACCATCAAGTAACAAATTAATGTTACTAGGAAGATGATACAAGATGAAGACTTGTTTGGGACATCCACAAACTATTTTGGTGTGAGAGAAACAACAGCTGACGAAGCAAATTCACTGTAGTTGATGATACACAATTAATGATCCAAAGACCAACCTCCTGGTTGGACTATGATACCCTCTTTCGAGAAATGAATGTGCCATACACGGGTCAACATGGTCCTTCTACCACCAAAATCAGCGAGCCTCATCAATTTATGCTCTCGGGACGATGCCCAGTCATTATGCAAGAACTCCTACGCTTGACTATTACTCCTTCAAGGATCATTCAACATGGTTGGAGCATTATTGGATCAGAATTCCTGGTAACATCTGACAACTGAGCCTACTTATTCATTTTGCTTATGTCAGTAAAAATCACCATCTATGTGCATATTATGGAACATGATTGTCACACACTAAGCAGGGGACTTAATGTTGATGGTGGATTTTTGACGAATGTCATATTCGTAAAATCACATCGGAAATTTATGTATATTTGATCGGTATCAGAAGTATAGAATATTTATATCTTCACAAAGAATGAATTGCAGTTCTGTAATATCATGACAGTAATAATATATGACGGTGATATTAGGGTTTCCGGGATAAAACTTCTAATATTCCATATATTTCATGATTAAAGTTGAAAGACTCAACACATTTGTTTAATTTGGAATTCATCTCTGATGTCTGAACTTACCCAGATTAATATATGATGCTGATCACATCATATTTAAAGGTTCCTAGACATGCGGAATGCTAGTGCAGAGCAACCAATTAATTAGTTCTAGTGTTGTATTCATCAATTGAATTCCTAGAAGAAATATACTAATTAAACCCTAATATTCACTTACTCAGATCCTTGGATTTTCTCAGCTGAATTCGTGGAATAGTAATAGATATTCACCTTTCGGGTATTTGGGGCACCCCGAGTAAGCCGTGAGCAAGAGGCACAGGTGTATTTATTAATAATGCTTAAAGAAGCATTCAAAAACATGGAAGAACTAAGATTGGAAGTCTGATCAAAGAAGGAAAGGGAAGAGAGACAAAATAAATTTTATTTTATATTATTATTATTATTTTAGGGTTTTGCTTTTTCAAGGTTTCCTCTTTCGATCAAAACTTCTGAAACTTCCATATTTCTCTATGAACCATGTGGTTAGCAAGGCAAGTGGTCCCGAAACCATCATGACTTGTCTTTCTACCATCATGAGAAATATTAAGATAATATTATTTTAATATCTTTAATAGTGTTCCTTCCACCACTATTAAGAGTTTCAGTCAAACTCAAATTCTTCATAATGGGATGAAATAATGCTCGATGGACCATCAGAAAATACCAAAATTCTCAGGATTGGTCCCGGGACAGCATGATGACACGGGCATGCCCCATGACCGGTCATGGTTGGACTTTGGCTTGCAAAATTCGGTCCCGCCTCTTTTGATGATTTTTGACCGAATTAATCATCCAAAGTCCATATTTGGTTTAAACTCCTTCCTTCAACTGGGAAGGTGTTGATGGTGGTTTTTAGCATAGGGTTGAAATCGTAAAACCTTATATCTGATGTGACGTCACTCTGTAAGGAAACGGTGCCGTGAGTGCTAACCTCTCCACCGGCATATTTATTGAGCCGTTCAATATACTTACATGAAATTTATCCAGACTGGCGAATGTAGCAACCATCCCAGGTTCTGTAAATTTCGGCGCCTCACCTATATTCACTTAATATAAGTTCCTTTGAATGCCTTCTATGCTATGTTCTCCGGCTGAACCCTTAATGTTCATATGGCATGACGATTTGTGTTCACTCGCAGCAGAGTAGCACAAATTTCCAAATATCAAGGATAAGGTCTTTGCATAAGGTATTCAATCGGAAAAAGCATGCTGCTTTCTGGCAATGAACTTAAAAGAACTCTGTGTCAACACATAGAATTCAATCAATTTCCCTGACTAACTTGCGGAAGTTAGGGTTTTGCGCCTCGCGCGGTATATCAGATCTTGCTTGTCGAAATTAAACCTAGGCAAACTAGGTAATTAATCCGCCATGGATTAGCAGGTGCAAAACCTTGCTCAGAATCAGAAAACAGGGAGCCGCAACAGCAAAGGGAGGCGTGGCCATGCCTTAGTCCAACTGGTGCCACTTGCCATTGGCCACGCCCCTTCCTAAACCGGCCCTATTTCTCTCGACCAATCGTGTCGCCTCAAATTAGCCACGCGCACATAAGTTGTGGATGGGCCCATACTTGCCATCGACTAATCAGGTCGCTCTTAAGCCGCCACACTCTCACCAGAAGTGTAGCCGCGCCTTGTTTGGCCGCCCCCCTTTCCTAGGCCAATCAAGTCGCTCCAAACTTGCCACCATACATTAAAGGCCAAACGCACCCTGCCATGCCACCATACTAACTGGCAATCCAAACGTGCCTTACCACAACAACATATTGATCGGCATGCTAACATGCCACTCTGCCGCGGTAGCATGCCACTTTAGCCTTGGCCACGTCGCCAAGCCCTAATTCTTACCACGACGCCAAATCCTAGCCTTGGCCACGCCGCCAAGCCCTAATTCTTACCACGGCGCCAAATCCTAGCCTTCGCCATGCCGCCAAGCCCCAATTCTTACCACAACGCCAAATCCTAGCCTTGGCCACGCCGCCAAGCCTTAATTCTTACCACAACGCCAAATCCTAGCCTTGGCCACGCCACCAAGCCCTAATTCTTACCACGATGCCAAATCCTAGCCTTTTCCACGCCGCCAAGCCCTAATTCTTACCATGGTGCCAAATCCTAGCCTTGGCCACGCCGCCAAGCCCTAATTTTGGCCACGAAGCCAAACCTTAGCTTTGGCCATGCTACAACGCCACTGGCATGTCGCCATGCCACGACTACTGGCATGCCGCTATGCCACGACTACTAGCATGCCGCTATGCCATGGCTCCACCAGGCGCTACTATGCCAATGTCGCCACTTCGCTATACAACAAGATGCGGCCATAATCAATGGCCACTCTTCCTCATGAGATGCAATCTCAGCCATCCAAGTTCGTCACTGAACTGACGGACTTGCGACAAGTCCCAGGCAATCCGCTACGCCACGGCTACGCCAGGCGCCACTATGCTAATGGCGCCACTTTGTTACACAACAAAGATGTGGCCATAATCAACGGCTACCCTTCCTCATGAGATGTAATCTCAGCCATTCAAGTTCGCCACCAAACTGACGGACTTGTGGCAAGTTTTAGGCGGCCGACCAAGGCAAGCCTAATAGAATCACATGTTATTTTCCTATGGAAAAGTCTCTTGACTTTGACTTGCCACACATAACAACCTGCTACACGTTTTCCACGAAAACACTCGAGACATCAAACATGTCACAAACTGGGGGATACTCATTAGGGTAGTGGTCTGGCGGTTTACAGCATGCGGCGTGCAATGCGCCCGTTATAAGAAAGTGTCATGAAGTAGGATAATTAGTGGTGGTGAAAAGTAACGGTGTAAACAATTCATTTCCTTCATCATGGAAGCGTAATGACTGACGGTTACACGAACTCACTTCCCTCATCATGGAAGCATAACGTCTGACGGTTACACGTTACTTTATTCTTCCACCACTTAATTGTTTCCACTTCCTACGAGACCAGGTACGTTTCAATATGACTTATATAAATAGGCTTCACTTATTTTCACCAAAAAAATAAGTTTTGGTCGGCAACAATACAGTATCTAGAAATCACCTGGTAGCTTTCCATTCTGCTAACCAGTTCTACTTCTGATACAAGTCATAAAACAAACCACACCTTCAGAATCAACGATTCTGGTCTCAACACTCTCTTCGCTTCCCTCCCTAAGACCAACCCTTGTCCTTCACTTTGTGACCGAAGCAAGCTTGGAACGGCCATTTTTTGGTTTGGGCCAGGATTGTACAGATTGATCTCTCGAATCAAAAGTACTCCCGTGCAGTGCATTGTTTAGGGTTTAGATTCGTTTATCACCCACACACCCGAAATTACCAAAATCAGCAGAAACAGTTTTCACCCACAAACAATTGGAGACCACAGTGGGAGCTTAATCTCTCGGTTGCAAATTCAACTCTCAATTCCATCATCCTACCAGTAAATGCAATGCTTCGAAGCGCATCGTCCAAGAAAAGATGGATTCAGGAGAATTACGTCTGGGAACTAGAGACTCTCCGCCTTACTGCGGATCGACATGAAGATGTTTCACGGACAATAAAGAATGACTGGGGACTTTTCGCGGAAAGGAGGGCGTCACATAAAAACTCGGATTTACTCCCTGAAGATTCAGTTTTGGTGAAAGGCTCTAAAGCGAGTAAGGTTTGCCAGACAATGTTTACACGATCTATTATTTTGGTTTTCACATCTACAATGGAAGCCAATAACCCAATCATCCCAAGATTTCATATCTTTCCCTTTCTCACACAACATTCACGGTTCTGCAATTTTCCCGAATGATTTTGCTACTTACATTCGCAAGTCATATTTTGACATATTGATTGATCAAAAGGCAATTATCCCAAAATAATCCAAAAACTCTTGTAAGAAGCAATCATCTATCAATCCAAAAACCAGAAAACCAAACCATAAACTAGGCGTTTCTTTTTCCTATAAAAAAAAAAACCTAAGAAAGAAGTTCAGAAAATAAAGGTATTCAAGGAAAATTGCCTAACAACGACTCGTTCTTCTTGGAGAAAATGTCCTTCATGCATTGAAGATCCGCCTGTTTCAGCTTCAACTCCTGGGACAACTTCTCGACTTCTTCCTCTTGTTGATTAATAAAATCCGTGGAAGGGCCATTAACTGCTTCAGCCTGCATCCTTTGGGTCTCAGAAAATCCCTCATAGAACCAGGAGGCGTTAAACTCAAAGTTTACACACATATCCCGATGGAATTCCCAACTCTTGACAACGTCTCAAGAAACAATGTGTCCATTCACGCCACACATGTCATGAATTGAAGATAAGGTTTCCTCCACACGCTTAACCAACGCAAAGCGACTATCAACCTTTCTGGTGGTGGAAATGTGCCCATACCTCTTCCATATCTTGGTATATAGCTCCGCATACTTCATGGGCACACTGAATCCTCCAATCAACACGTGACCTTCAAAAAGAGCCTCGAATGGAGGATCGAAGACGACACCTGCGGCTGGATGTGCGACTAGCAAAGACTCTTTGGGAACAATCACACCCGTCATCACGACAGCATTTTCCATCATGGGAGATACAACAACATCTTCATGATGATCAACCTCCATCTAAAGATCACCAGCGGGTACGGTTTCCATGACTGGAGACACTGTTACACCTTCATTGCTGTGGATCTCCATCTCAGAATTATTTTCAGAAACAACCTCTTCCTGTAAATATCACCAATTAATTAATTATTTAGTATAAATAAATAATCCAAGAGAAAACTGTGGAAAACTCAGCGACTCATCTGTGGGCCCACTGGACTGGAAAAAGACTCGTCGCTACGCTCTGAAGTACTTTTCCAATCATCGCCGGATCCTGATCTTTCTTTTTCTTCTTCTTCATCTTCCTCTTCCTCTTCGCTGTTAAGGGGCTTAGTATCGCCAGATTTTTCTTCAGGAGGCCCCTTTTTCTGGCCATGTGCGAGCCTGGTGAAGGAGTTTACCTTGTTAAGACTCTGGGTCAAAAAAGGAAGAAATCTTCAGTGGAGACAATTCAAAATATTTATGCAATCAACCAAAGCAGTAAGAAAACCATACGTACTTGCATGTTGGAAGAACTGAAAGTCACAAGAGTCGTCGATTCCGTTTGGAAGCCACCTGCACGATTTTTTGACCTTTGCTCCTTTTTCCGGGGATTGTCCGCATCCGAACTAGAGGATTTTCGCTTGCCCGAAGGAAGCTGTTTCAACAATTTATGCTTTGCCAGAACCGTAGAAGAAGGTTTTCCACGTGGCTTTTTCACAACATCCTGCACGAACTGATGAATGACGAGGAACTCATCTTGCCAGAAGATGTTATATTTGGGAGTTGTCACAGGTTTTAGTTCTGAGAGCAAGAAGGGAAGACTTTTATCCGGTGCAAAGACGCTGTAATCAAGAATAGCGGGTAACGATTCATCTAGAGCTGTCAGCGGGCGACGGAATGGGACTCCCTAATCAAAGCCCATATGTCGAGCAGCCCTGTAAATGTTATAAGGGACTACTCCACAAGATCCTCTGAAAAGAGATGGCACGTACCCAGGTATGCAGCTTCGCAAGAACACAGTTTCTCCAATGCTCATATTCCCGTCAGCAGAACGTGATATCACTTTCAGTACGGAAGCAAAAGTGTCTGGTTGAACTATGAAGGCGTGGACTGGAGCCCAAGGACGAAAGTTAACCGCATGTGCGTTGTCAAGAAAATCAATGAGCTTTGAACCAGGTCTTGGACGCCTCTCCAACCAACAAAGTATCCTAGAACCGCCATATGCATCAGGAAATGAGGTTCTCGGGTTAAGAGCGTAATTCTTGAAATGCTACCACAACTATGCTTGAAGAAAGGCGACTTGGATATACGAGTATACTTTCATATACCCATTAGAGACGTACATGTATGCTACTAAGTGATCCAAATTAGTGTACAAAGAGCCAAGAAACAGACTGCCAATGGGAAGAGCAACGCCTTTCGCTAGTTTGATCGCAAATTTGATGAGTTTCTATCTTATCTCCTTCTTGCCAGAGCCATCATCAAAAACATCTCTGGATAGCCACAGAATTAAAAATGCAGCAACATGGAGTGTATCATCCAGCACTTGATCAGACTCCGGCTCATCAGGGAACCACTCAGACACCCACCAGTTATAGAAGCACTTTTCCTCATAATTCTTTCGAACATATCTCGCTGCTTTTGTGACCAAAGTGGCATGTATTTCTTCTTCTTCCTCAGACAATACAACATCAAGTTTCCTAATTATTGGAAGATTCAACAGAACGGCTACGCTTTCCAAAGAAATATCCATCTCACCCCATCTACATATAGCCGTGTGAGTTTCCGGACACCATCTGGAGATGAAAGTAATCAAGCCTGCAATGTCTTTTCTGATTTGAAGTGCCGCAGACGCCATGAAATCATGCATGATTTGCGCCTCAATTAAGTTGGCCTTTACGTGGCCGCGGTTCATCATAAAGTTCATCCATTTATCATAAGAGCGCAATGGACTATGACAGATTTTGAAGTCTATGGGAGAAGCCAGATATTCTTTCTTCTGAAGACAAAACCTCATTATACGCCCTGGGTAGACTGATTGGACTTCTCCATCATTCTATGATTCAGTCAGAAGGGGTACCACGAATTTGGGATGAGTCCTTGTAACTGTGGCAGACTTTGTGAAGAATTCATCATCCATGTTCGGCTTGGAGTTGTTAGCATTTCTTGAGGCGGCGACAGAACTGCTTTCAGGTGAAATCTTAACAAAAGTCCTTATGATACTTTTACATTCGAGGTAACTACAATGGAACAAAACAAAAAGGTTACTACTTTGAAGGAAATCACACATGAGGATCTTGCCAAGAAATTGGGTACAATGATTAAGAGCCGACAACAAATTTTCTATAGGAAATTTTTCTTTGGCCACATGTCACGGCACTCGCGGTCAAGGGGAATGGAGGCTGGTGCTCACTCATACAAACACTTGCCGTGGAAAACATGCTCTTGGCCGAAACCGTGTCTTTCCATGGTAATGGCGCTCACGGCCAAACAAAAACTAAAGCTAGGTTTTACGGAGAAAGGAGCCTACGACGGCCATCCATACGTGCTTGCTTTACATAATAATCGGCTCCACTACTATTGATATTGTGGCTAACGTTACTACAATACTACCGGCAGATAGGAATCATTCATATTGGAGTATTTATACGAGTTTGTGGAGGACAGGCCTATGTCTAGAGTTTACATCAAAACAAACGAGCAAACAAAAGAAAAAAAACGTTGGAACACATACCTGAAATATGCTTGCCTGCTTTTACTGCTGCTTTTCCTTCCAATGCTCACGGATGATGCACCTTTGCTGCTAACACGAAGACGCAGAAACAAAGCCAAAACCAACGATACAAAAATAAAAAAGATGGGAACGTCTTTTATATGCATAGTGTTTTTGGAGTTTAAGTAGGAGAAAGTTTCCTTTTTGGGCCATGTGCGGAAGAAGAAAACTTGGCCCGTGGTACCATAATGCCCCAGGCGCAAATCTCCACGACCGAGCCAACGCCACGCCAACTCCAAGCGCCGGCGCTTCGTGGACCAAGTCAGCGGCACCATCTATGTATGGCAAAGCTAGCCGCGTCATCCGCCACTCCAAGCTAGCCGCGCCATCCGCCACGCCAAGCTAGTCGCGCCCATCCGCCACTCCAAGCTAGCCACGCCCATCCACCATACCAAGGTAGCCGTGCCATCCACCATTCCAAGGTAGCCGCGCCATCCACCATTCCAAGGTAGCCACGCCATCTACCTTTCCTAGACAACCAGCGCCCGTTCCGTGTGCCAAGTTGCAATGTCACCTCTGCTGATCAATAGCCAAAGCTGCAGCGCTGATGCCAATACCCCATGGCCAAACCGAATTTATGCAAAACCACCAATACAGGGATCACGGATTCCTCATGCCTTCCGCTAAAGGTTAGTTGAATTTCCTCGACAATCTCTTCACATCTTGTCCTTTCGATTTTACTCTTGTCTGTCACCATCTCATGCTTACCCCGCAAAAACACCGCTGTTACGTGATGAGCAAGGGACTTAATGTTGATGGTGGTTTTTAGCTTAGGGTTGAAATCGTAAAACCTTACATCTGATGTGACGTCACTCTGTAAGGAAACGGTGCCGTGAGTGATAACCTCTCCACCGGCATATTTATTGAGCCGTTCAATATACTTACATGAAATTTATCCAGACTGGCGAACATAGCAACCATCCCAGATGTTCTGTAAATTTCGGCGCCTCGCCTATATTCACCTAATATAAGTTCCTTTGAATGCCTTTTATGCTATGTTCTCCGGCTGAACCCTTAATGTTGATATGGCATGACAATTTGTGTTCAATCGCAGCAGAGTAGCATGAATTTCCAAATATCAAGGATAAGGTCTTTGCATAAGGTATTCAATCAGAAAAAGCATGCTGCTCTCTGGAAATGAACTTAAAAGATCTTTGTGTCAACACATATAATTCAATCAATTGCCCTGACTACCTTGCAGAAGTTAGGGTTTTGCGCCTCGCGCAGTATATCAGACCTTGCTTGTCGAAATTAAACCTAGGCAAACTAGGTAATTAATCCGCCATGGATTAGCAGGTGCAAAACCTTGCTCAGAATCAGAAAACAGGGAGCCGCAGCAGCAAAGAGAGGCGTGGCCATGACTTAGGCCAACTGGAGCCACTTGCCATTGGCCACGCCCCTTCCTAAACCGGCCCTATTTCTCTCGACCAATCATGTCGCCTCAAATTAGCCACGCGCACATAAGTTGTGGATGGGCCCATACTTGCCATCGACCAATCAGGTCTCTCTAAAGCTGCCACACTCTCACCAGAAGTGTAGCCGCGCCTTATGTTTGGCCGCCCCCCTTTCCTCGGCCAATCAAGTCGCTCCAAACTTTCCACCATACATTAAAGGCCAAACGCACCCTGCCATACCACCATACTAACTGGCAAGCCAAACGCGCCTTACCATAACAACATATTGATCGGCATGCCAACATGCCAGTCTGCCGCGGTAGCATGCCACTTTAGCCTTGGCCACGCCGCCAAGCCCTAATTCTTACCACGACGCCAAATCCTAGCCTTGGCCACGCCGCCAAGCCCTAATTCTTACCACGGCGCCAAATCCTAGCCTTGTCCACGCCTACAAGCCCTAATTCTTACCACGACGATAAATCCTAGCCTCGGCCACGCCGCCAAGCCCTAATTCTTACCACAACGCAAAATCCTAGCCTTGGCCACGCCGCCAAGCCCTAATTCTTACCACGACGCCAAATCCTAGCCTTGGCCACGCCGCCAAGCCCTAATTTTGGCCACGCCGCCAAGCCCTAATTTTGGCCACGGAGACAAACCTTAGCTTTGGCCATGCTACAATGCCACAGGCGTGGCCATGCCACAATGCCACTGGCATGCCGCTATGCAATGGCTACGCCACTGGAATGCCACTAGCATGCCGCTATGCCATGGCTCCACCAGGTGCTACTATGCCAATGGCGCCACATCACTATACAACAAGATGCGGCCATAATCAATGGCCACTCTTCCTCATGAGATGCAATCTCAGCCATCCAAGCTCGCCACTGAACTGACGGACTTGCGGCAAGTCCCAGGCAACCCGCTACGCCAGGCGCCACTATGCTAATGGCGCTACTTTGTTACACAACAAATATGTGTCCATAATCAACGGCTACCCTTCCTCATGAGATGTAATCTCAGCCATTCAAGTTCGCCACCAAACTGACGGACTTGTGGCAACTTTTAGGCGGCCGACCAAGGCAAGCCTAATAGCATCACATGATATTTTCCTATGGCAAAGTCTCTTGACTTTGACTTTCCACACATAGCAACCTGCTACACGTTTTCCACGAAAAACACTCGAGAAATCAAACATGTCACAAACTGGGGGATACTCATCAGAGTAGTGGTCTGGCGGTTTACAGCGTGCGGCGTGCAATGCGCCCGTTACAAAAAAGTGTCATGAAGTAGGACAATTAGTGGTGGTGAAAAGTAACGGTGTAAACAATTCATTTCCTTCATCATGGAAGCGTAATGACTGACGGTTACACGAATTCACTTCCCTCATCATGGAAGCATAACGTCTGACGGTTACACGTTACTCTATTCTTCCACCACTTAATCGTTTCCACTTCCCACGAGACCAGGGTACGTTTCAATATGACTTGTATAAATAGGCTTCACCTATTTTCACCAAAAAAACAAGTTTTGGTCGGCAACAATACAGTATCTAGAAATCACCTGGCAGCTTTCCATTCTGCTAACCAGTTCTACTTCAGATACAAGTCATAAAACAAACCACACCTTCAGAATCAACGATTCTGGTCTCAACACTCTCTTCGCTTCCCTCCCTAAGACCAACCCTTCTCCTTCACTTTGTGACCGAAGCAAGCCTGGAACGGCCATTTATTGGTTTAGGCAAGGATTGTACAGATTGATCTCTCGAATCAAAAGTACTCCCGTGCAGTGCATTGTTTAGGGTTTAGATTCGTTTCTCACCCACACACCCGAAATTACCAAAATCGGCAGAAACATTTTTCACCCACAAACAGAAGGTCATCCACACACCATCAGATGGTCCCATGACCACCAAAGGTCAGTTCCACAACCCCTTGGTCGGTCCCATCTCTTTCCATAATTAGGTGTTGCTACCTATTACTCAGTCAAGCACAATTTTAATAATGATTAGACATTAATTAATCATGCTTTCACCAACTGCTCTGCAAAGGAGTTTGGTAAATGCTCAGTCTAGCATCCAAATACTATATGGTCGGTCCATCACCCATAGAGGCGGTCCCTATCTCATTCATTGGTTGATTCTCAGTCGATCATCCATTGATCATAATTTAGGTTTTGAGTTGAATAATTTGTCTAACATAATTCTGAAAAGGTTCAAACACCAATATTTTAATGTTGATACAACAATCAATATTTTAATTAATTAATCAAATAATATTCGGTCCAGCTACCAGTATTTTTAATTAATATTTTATTTAGTCTCACTACCAATTATTCATTGATCTGGCAGTAGTTTCTCTGACCAACAATTCTTGCTCTGACCATCAATGCTCCATCTGCCAAATACCCTAATTGCTTCAGCTGGCAATAGGTCACGACCAACAAGGTTTAGAACCGCCACCTCTAGCAACATTGATTCAACTATCAATATTTAATTGCTCTACAAAGAAATATTCCTCATATTAATTCGGCTATCAATATTTGACTCGCAGTATTACTCATGTTGATTCAGCTATCGACATTTGAGAATTTTATACTGATCTATCTATCAGTATTTCATTGGTTCATCAACCAATATTTGGTTCGTCAGTCGACCATTATTTTAATATTAAAATCTCTCCTCGTCATTCGACTAACTCATGACACGTGGATTGAGAAAGACCTTCTGTGATTATTCAATAATTATTATTTTTATAAGTGCTTAGTGCACCAACATAATGGTTTATGATCGATCCAGCAATCTCATCAAACCATATCCAAGCCATTCAACTGTCATTACTGCTTTAACTAGCATAATGATATGTCACGGTCATCAGTGACATAATTCAACATCCATGGTCCACAGAGCTTGTTGTTGTTTCAACATTCCATGTTTTATCCATCATAACCTTGAACTTCGTCTGTTAAAATCATAAGAATCATAGTCTTAGGTCAAATATTGACCACATATTAAATACGTCTGCAAAACAGACTCACGCATGAGACATCAATTCATGTCACATGGGGGGGGTATCACTAGGGTTTTGGTCTGGCGACCTAGAACATGTGCAATGTGAGGTACATCCACGATGAGAGTTGTGGCAAGTTGTGCTCGCAGTTAAGAGAGAAAATAGAATAGTGGATGGTCGATCAACCAAGTATTTCATGCAACGTGTAAGTGGTTTCTGTACGATCTCCCACTTTCCCATTCTTCCACTTTCTTCAAATGTCACCACTTACAGGAGATTCATGTGTTGCAATAAGTAGGTTTTTGAAACCTAAGCTTTGATAAGACTAACAAGACTCAACGTAAGCAAACCTACGACAGTCAAATTATCAAACACTTTCAGAAGATTTCTCTCGTATACACATAGAATCATCTTCAAAGCAATTCAACACATCACATCACCAACAAATCAATCTCCATTGATCTCCACAAAATCTTAGCTTCCCTTCCTACAAACCGACCTTTCTCTTCCTCTTGTGATCGAATTGAACTGGAACGACCATTGCCTTAGTTTAGGCCAGGGTCCTACAGACTAGTATCTCGAACTCAAAGTACTCCCGTGCAGTACATTTGTTTAAAGGTTCAGGCAATTTGCTACTTCGAACACCCGCTTCAGCGAGCACTTGCCTCTTCCACCAATTTTTATCAGGAACTCCCCTAGGTCATTTTTACCCGCAAACACCAGAAACAAAAATAACACCTCACTTCAATCTATTTTGGCAAATAAAGCAAAGAAAAATAATTTTTTTTATGCTAATCCCTAAACTCCACAGTCTTCAACCAACTACCAGTCTATATAGTGCTGATCTCTGTACTTTGGCAGAGTTTTCGTCCTTTGAAAATTTACCTAGTGCCAGTTTGCATCATGTCCACATAATAGGTTTTGTTGATCAGTTAAGTGATGGGATACTCATTTCTGACAGTACTCATGAAGAATTTGACTTCATATTCCCGGCTCTGGCGAACAAAATGATTAAAATTGGTTAAGTAAGATATCGAGAATCGGTTTGTTTAAGCTCATACTCCCTGTCATCTTAACTTTCCTCTGTTGAAATTACATTTTCAAGGAGTATGGTGCTTAGATCTCGGCTAATCATCTTTTTTACTCGTTTTCACTTCTTAAGAAAACAATGATAAAAAAAAAAGTAAGTCTTTATTTTGGAAAATACTTGATAAGAAAGTGCAGTTTTATAAACCATATGCAAAATGCTTCTTCTACAATAGAAAATAATTTCCAGGGTTTCCACTGCAACACTTTTTAAGACTGAAATGAACTGAAACTATTTAGAGTTTTAAAACATTTTCAGTAAAGTGACAAATTTCGAACCTTTAACTGTAAAACCTTATTAAAATTGGGAAATAGAGTTAATCAGCGAGAACAACTTAACTCAAAAAGAAAAAAACAAAATAAAAGACAGATTTTAACAGTGGACTCTTTAAAAAACAATAGAGATCTTTTCAATCTCTAACAAGATCGTAGATACTTCGTGACTTCAAGATTTATCTATGTGATGCATTTTTACCACAAAGATACTTAACGAGATGATAATCATCCATATTTCTAGTGCCAAAATAAAGTTGTAGAATATCTAACTCTCTACATCTAACCATTCAAGATGAATAATAACAAATCAAAGAAACTAAAGAGAAATATAATAACTACACACAATCGTATGCTTGGTTTCGCATGATTATCTACGTCCAAGGGTGAATATTTGTTGTTATTGAGTGTATGAATATTACAAAGTAACTAGGATAAGCTATGGCTCTTAAGAATACTTCTAATTCCAGGCTCTCTCTCTCTCTCCCTCCCTCCCTCCCTCCCTCCCTTAAATAATGTAACCACTCTTAATAACTTAGCCAGGTGCTTATAGATGAAGTGCTCATACAACTAAGTTACATTGTTAGACATGTACATCCGCATTATTGTGCTCTCGTCAGAAGGTGCGTCCTGAATCTTTGGTGTATCCCGAGGCAGTAGCTGTCACGATCCGAACTATACATTGTCTCAAGAATATTCACGTGGTCGAGGCTCACATTATTATGGCCTTATGATCACTTCACGCGTGCGCTGTCACTGGCATAACATGCTTGGTTTTCCCTTTCAAACTTGACCGTTGATATTCTGATTTACCTTCCGCGTGCCTTATTTCTGGATAGATGTAGTAGATATCTTTATTGTTATGTTGGATCTTCGGACATGACTTGGTACTTCACTCCTATCCTATTTCGGTAGATCGACTCTTCAGATGCTACCACGCGTCTTCACATATTGAACCATTACACAACTAGATAAGCGTGTGAGAACTACTCACACACTATTAACTTATAACCAAGTCCTAATTAAGGATATGTTCATGTTGTAGTTTGAGTTTATATAAAATTCCCATATTCTCCCTTAAACTAAATCTACAAAAGAACCAATTGTGTAGTATTCATTTATCTTCTTCTTCGTCAAATTCATTATCTTCATAACAGCTAATTTATCTTCCAAAATTTAATTCGATTTGAAGAGATAAGGGTTGGGAATCGACCTGATACTTCAATTGACGAATAATGGTAGTTCATCCTGTAAATTAAACTCGCAGCGGCTGTTTATCTAGTAGTATAAATACTTTGGAGTTCATTCTAGAACTTTGTAGTGGTGTTCATTCTTGAACATGAGCTGCAATTCACTATGAAAAATGAACTTATATTTAGCTAAAGTCATAGCGTGAAGATTAAAATTTCAAAAAATAATGGAGCTAGTACTCGTTGTACAGATCTCGTCGAGTACTCTCCTAATATATAAAATTTGTTGACTTCCAACTTGTTAAATTTGCTAAAACTTTCCTAATATTTATATATACGGGGAAGATATTTCTGTCCCAATTTTCTTATCATAAAACAGTGGTTCTATATGAACCGAGATATTAGACTATGGTAAAACTGTCCCCTCACATGGGGGTGGGCTCCGCCCACCTGGAGTTAGCAGGGGACCACTTATTGTGGGACCCACTGAAAATTTTGTGAGGAGCGGTTTTGCCATGATTTTTTTGTGCGGTTCAAATAGACTTTTTGATCATAAAAATACTTGTAGTTCGGAAGATTTGTTATTTTTAAGTTATTTTGTCATTTTTTTTCTACACATAAAGGAAAGTACGAACATTGTTTAAACAATGATGATGTCATTCCATGGATAACATTCACTGTATGACCAATTAACAGTTTTTTGGACTAAAATCAACAACCTAAAAACTCAATACCATCCCTCACTCCAGAATAAAAGTAGCACTGGTGGAGCTTACCCTCTCTCCTATTGGATGGTGAGCGTAACCTCGCGCTCTCATTGGCTAATTGAGAAACCATTCGTATTCGTCGGATGAAATTTCGTTAGATATGGTGCGTTGATCTGACAATGTGTGGTGTAGAATGGGTGGATTGTTGGGACACACGCGACGGACGGCTTTCATTATTTAGAAAATTGTTATATTAATTTCATGCATTTATTGTGAAAATCCATAAAATAAAGAAAACTAATATATTAATTTCGGACATTTATGATTAAAATAAAAAAAAATCAATTCAACATATTTATGGAATAAAATAATAAGATTTATATTTTTTGAATCTTCTATAATTTCATGTAGTTATTATAAAAAATCCAGAAAATAAAAAAAAAATACTATATTAATTTCGTACATTTATGACTAAAATAAATTTTTTTTTTACAATTTCGTGTATTTATTAAAAAAACTCCAATAAATAAAAAAAACTGTATTAATTTTGTACATTTATGACTGAAATAAAAAAAAAACAATTCAATATATTTATGGAATATGTGTATATTTTTTTTGTTCAATATATTTTATGGAAAAAAATAATAAGATTCTTTTTGAATCTTTTATAAGGAAAAAAATCTAGAAATGACTATATTAATTTATATGTTATTAATATCAACTTAAAAAATCTACTAAATATCTTTTATAAGGTAAAAAAGAATTTGACCTATATTTTTTGGATGATTTTTAAGGTAAGAAATCTATGCATTTATTATTAAAAAATGTAAAAGATAAATATACATTCGAAAATATACTATGAGTTTGGTTTCAAAATATCATTGGTAAACAAATATTACCATAAATAGCGTCATGATTTTTATGGCCTTAACTTGCAAAATTTTTTTAAATACATATCAAATATGTAGATATTTTATATATTTTTAGACATAGATTTATATTATATCCAAAATAAAAACGTTTTATTTATGGGTTTGTCATTGATACTTCTATTTGAAAAAAGCATTCGATCAAGAGCCTACTTCAAGAGTTGATTTTTGGCTTGGAGCCTTTTCTCAATGTGAATTTGATGATAAAATTATAGATACTCTTCTCCATGAAGAACAAGTATTCTTTGCAAAGTATGCCTTAAACTTGCATTCATTTGTTTTTTTAATTTATATTCGATTAGAAAAAAATACTTAATACTTATATGGAAATGTTTGTTTTTTTTTTTTTTGCAATATGTAGTGTTTCAATAGAAATGTTTGTCTGATTGGGGGCTTAAAGATGTGTTTACTGTCACTTTGGATAATGCGAGTGCCAACAAGGTAGCAATGGATTATTTGACCACTAGTATTGTTTCAATGACAAGGGCAGAAGAGAGAGCTAAGTACTTGCATGTAAGTATATGTATATGACTTATTATTTTTTACTTTCTACTTAGGATTATGTTTATTAGTTACTTTGTTAAAATATCTGATAGTAATACTTGTTTGAATTCACCTTTTCAGGTAAGGTGTGCAGCTCATGTACTTGCACTGGTGGTAAAAGATGCTGTGAGGGTTTACAACAAATCAATTGCAAGAATCAGGTCAGTTGTTAAGTATATAAAGGGTTCTCCTTAGGTTGGCTAAGCTTAGGCGTTGTGCAAAATTAGTTGGAATAGAGTCAAATGTAACATTGATATTAGATGTTAAGACTAGATGGAACAAGCACATTCTTGATTGTTTTGCGAAGTGTATGAAAAAGCATTTATTAGGTTAGAAAGGTATGACAAGGAATATCAGAAGTTGTTTTATTTCCCAAAACAAAGTGAGAAAGATCTACCCAATGCTAATGATTTTGATGTTGATGTTAATGTTGGTGAAGAAGAAGAAGAATTTAGTGAAGAAGAACAACAAGAAGAAGAAGAAGTTGAGGTGAAAGGAAAGAAGAAGGCACAAAGAAGAAGAAAAAGGTAGTAGTGAGGAAACTGCTCCATGTGAAGAAATGGATCTTTGCTAGAGGCCTGGTCAAATGTTTGAAAGTATTCTTTGATGCATTTCACCTCAACTAAGGTAACAACAAACACTTTCTTATGGCAATTAGTTATCATTTATGAGCAACTAGTTGAGTTTAGAGATAATGTAGATGAAGATCCTTTTATTGCTACTATGCATTTGGAAAAATGTTTAAGAAGTATAACAAATATTGGGGTGATTATGCAAAGATGAATTCTACAACCTTTTTTGCCATGTTGTTGGATCCTAGAGAGAAAGAAAAAGGACTACAATTTGCTCTTGAGCTCTTGTATGGGAAGAATTCTTCTAAGGTTGAATCATTATGAAGATTGTTATGTTGGATTTTAAGATTCTATTTGAAGAATATAAGGATGTGTATTCAGTTCATGAGGAAGAGTCAAGTAGTTCTATCCAGGGGACAAGCCAAAGCGGTGGTTAGTAAACCAAAAGGGGCCAAGTCGTATGAAAGAGTTGATGTCAATGAGCAAGAGGTTCAAGAGCGGCCCAAATGATGATGTGGGAAAAACGAGTTGGATAGATATTTCATTGACAAGTATGAAGAAGGTGAAGGAGAAGATGATGAGGAGGAGTTTGACTTATTGGGTTGGTGGAAGGCCAACGGTACCAAGTATAAGATACTTGGACATATGGCTAAGGACATATTAGCCAAAAGTCACGCTTTTAGTACGGAAGCGAGTCTTAAGTCCTTGTAGAGCTCTTTATCTACAAGGACAGTTGAGGCATTGCTTTGCACACAAAGTCGGGCTAAGGAAGCCAATACAACTTGATCTTCTATCCGATTACGTCGGATGAAGATGTTGAACTTGAAGAAGGTAACATACAAACATAAAGTCATAAACCGATATCCATATTACATTATTGCTTGTGTTTGTCGGTAATAGATATAGATTATAGACTAATAGTTACTAATACTAACTGCTATTATTTGTTTTTGGCGTTACTTGGTCCTATCAACAATAATGCCATTGCCACCACAAGTCTTGCTGCTTGACATGGATTAGAAGATCAAGATTCAAGACTACACTATCCGGTCATTGCACAAGTGCTCTTTGCATATCTACTTGTTTTTTTCCTTGATTTTCAAGACTTCTTAGTCGAGTGTGTTTTTGTGCTATTGATGTCTAACGGAAGAGACAGTCTACTACTACTTGTTCTTTTCCAGATTTTCAAGACTTTGGTTGTTTGCAGCACTCCTTTTTTATTTTTATTTTTTATGATTTGTGATTTTGACGAAAAAATGACATAAATATATGCTGTTTTATTGATTTGTTAACCGGGGTACGGGTACTCGGTCTCGCGCAAACTAAAAACTCTCAAGCTATAAAATTATAGATACTCTTCTCCATTGTGAGTTTAATTTCTATTTAATAAAAAATAGTTTTTTATTTTTAAATATTCTCATTTGTTTTATTGATTTGTTTTTCTTCTCAAGTAGTTGTGAGTTTAATTTCTAAATATTCTCTTTTCTTTCGATTTTCTGTTTTATGTTTGTTTTATTGATTTGTTAACAGGTGCGCAAACTAGAATTCTCAACCAGATGTGAGTTTAATTTATCTCTATTCTCTTTGCTTTCGATTTTCTGTTTTGTGTTCGTGTTGTTTTTGGTTTGTAACTTTAGATTTTGAAGATTTAATTAGGGTTTACTCTGAGTATTCATTTAGTTTTGATTTGTTTTGATTTCTTTTATCAGGATGGGGAGAGGATCGGAGGGCGATATATTAACATAGGCAGATAAGTTCACTGGATTACCTTTTGTCCACAAGAATTCTCAAGAACAAAGATCTTTTTTGTAATTATAAATTATGTTATCAAATTTTGATGTATTACTAATTTTTTTGGAGATTAGTTTTGATTTATGAAGTGCTTAAAGTAGAGGAAAACATTTAGGGAAAGGAAATACATTACATGGCTAAACTAAAGGAGGTAGGCTACATTTAGTATATTTGGAAAATACCAGGTTTATTAAGTTACATATATATTTATATTAGTTTGGGATATTTGAAATGAGAGTCCTAAATTGAATTTCAGCGGCTGAGTATTAATTTCATATTCTTTAATATAATTTACCAAAAAAATAATATTGTAAATATTTTCCTAAAACGAATAGATAGATAAATATTTTTTTATCTTCTTAGATTTTTTTTTTTTTTGGTAAATATAAATTTAATTCCAATAATCTAAGCAAAAAGATTAGAGAAGAAAAAATCTTTTGAATTTCTTAGGAGATTTAAGAAATTAATTCCAAAAATAATAATATTCTCTCATGTGTAAAAACGTTTGAACAAATGTTTTTTATTTTTATGATTTGTTCCACATATGCTTGCAAAATTTCTTCTTCTGATCGGTGGTTATTGTTTATTTTTGCAGGATACAGAAGAATTCAATCCATTGAGCTACTTTTCTTCTTAGAAATTAGCTCAAGTCATTTTTTCTTTTCCTTTTTACTGTTTTGTAAATATTAGTTCTTAACAGGTTACGAGAGTTGTTCAAGTTGTTGTTTTACTGCAATCGTCTCGGGGCAACTCAAAACAATCCATATTTTCTTTCAATTTTTGTCTGCTTCAAGGTAATCAAATCTTCTTTGGTTAGAAATATGTTTATGACCTTTCTAAATTACTACTTTTTATACTTTCAGGTGGTTGTTGGTTTTATTGTTCAATTCAGTTATTACTTTCGTAGATCATAATACCGTGTTTGAGATTTTTTCTGTTGATTATGGTGTTGCGATTCAAAAGGCTAAAAAAAGTCATTTTGATTGAGATTTTTTTATACTAAAAATAGCATAGGAATTTTTTTTTACTAGAATCTCAATTTGATTTTGTTTCCACCCAGCAAACCGAAAAACTAACAAAGCTACGGGTGATCACCAGAAACTACCAGAGATTTGATCTCAAACTCATTAATTCGGTAATGAATGAAATTGCATTTGTTCTGGTAGTATGCCCATGAGTTCGTTCTTTAAATTACCCCAGGAATTACAACAACTTTCAGTTGGTTTTTGCAATATATAATATCCAATTATCTACAGTCAAATAGTATTATGATGGAATCATCCAGGTTCCCGTTGCATAACCTGGTACCCAGTGATACCACGAGTTCTACCAAGAAGAGACTAATATCTAATCGTGATAGGTTGTTTTGTTGAACTTGGGTAAGGTCGATCAGCCATGCAAGAAAGATATCTCCATGATTTATAAGCATTCTTTTCAAATAATTGAGATGCAAAAAAGCCTATTATACTTATGTACAAATTTAAAAATATTACGTAGGTTAGCCTCATTTTGAACGTTGGAAAAATGTATTATGCTAAAAAATGGAATATAAAACATGAAAAATAGACAACAAATGATGGTCAGAATTAATAAAAACAAATGCAAATCAAATACGCCGAACACTTTCATAGTGTTAATTTTTGCTTTAAATTAGTAACGGATACAATGAAAATTTTTGTACGTACTTGGGAGTAAGCACTATTGAGCTGAGCTTAAGGCATTGTTTTTCTTACAACTTTTTATGACTACATATCACTGTTCAACCGCAGTGGGTACATATACAATTCATCATTTGATAATAAAATTAAGTTGCACTAACTCAAGAAACACTAATATATGAAGATATTTAAACTTAATTAAGAAAAAAAATTAACAAAAAAACAACAAATGTGGAACGGGCTACTTACTATGTAAACACATTATTTGTAGTATAACGCACTAATACGGCTTGCTTAGATACCCTACTTCACAGTGAACAAAAAAACTTTTACAAGTACGTACTTTTCGTGTAATTCGAAAGACTGTGTGATTGGGTGCACTATCTCATCCTATAATTCATTGAATGGGTATCCATAACTCGATGCAACCAAGTATAGTTATTCAGCTAAACAATTGAAATTGAGCAACTATTTTCCAAAGTCAACTCTCACCTATAATACATGGAGTCATCTTATAGTATTAGATACAACGTATAATGGAATTTTTGCGAGACAAACCTTACAGGAGCTTTCCGCTGTTTGGTTAAGTGATTTCCATGCTACAAATATTTCTGAAGAATTTCAAGGTAGAGATAACATTCAAAACTATATACTCTATGTTTAGGAAAAAAATAACTTTAAATTGAATTTCTACAAATGTGAATAATCATAGGAGATATCTCTCCATTGGTCCATTAAGGAAATGAGAGTATATGCAAATCTCAACATATCAAAGACAAAATAATACAAGGAGCTTACCCTCCTTCCATTGGACGGGGCAGCTCAAAACGATCAAAATTCTCTTCAGATAATCAAAATCTTCTTTGGTTAGAAATTCATATGTTAAATACCTTATTATCCAATTATACCTTTTTTTGTGGTTTGTTTTGCATAAAACCATTACAAGCGTTGACGCCCAATAATCTTGGGATTTATCCTTTCTATCATCAGGATTCATGCGTGGGGAAGTAGGTCCCTGCTCTCTCTCTCTCTCTCTCTCTCGATAATAATTTCGGGTTGAAATACCGGGATACAAAGCCTTTTCCTTAAATAAAAAACTGCATATCAACCATAGTTTAATTATAGGAAGTTAGTCGTTTAATTCTGAACTCAAATACGTATATGATTTCTGAAAAAAGATATATCAGTGCATTTCCTTGATTACGACTTCTACGACGGGAAGCGCTTCATATGCTTTGCATTATCTAGAGTTTGCAATCTATATTATATGAATATCATGTTTCTTTTTTGTATCTCTATTGTAACTATTAATACAACTATATGATGAGTGTGATTTTTTAAGGAACATTTTATTTGGACGCTTGATTCTTAACGTAAGTATATGATTTCCAAATAAAGATATATCAACGCATTTCCTTGATTACATATTCTTTGACGGGAAACACTTCATATGCTTTGCACTTTTTAGAGTTGATAATCGATTTTATATTCCTTTTTTTGTGACTGTAATATCAGGTATTGATACAATTATAGAGTGTGATTTTTCATTTAACTACAAAGAGTTGAGTTGGCTGCTTGATTCTTAACGCAAGTATATATATATGGATTATAAAGATAGACATATCAATGCATTTCCTTGAATACATCTTCTTCCATGGGAAGCACTTCATATGTTTTGCACTATTTAAAGTTGTCAATCTATTTATATTAATATCATGTTTCTTTTTAGCGTCTCTAATATCATATATATTAATTAATACAATATAGTGGGTGTAATTTTTCATTTAACTACATGAAGTTGAAGCACAGAAAAAATCTTTATTCGACAGGAAACACTCCTTGTGCTTTGCACTTTTTAGAGTTGTCAAATGATTTTATATTAATACCATTTTGTTAGTATCTTTCAAATATCAGGCATTGATGCAACTATACAACGAGTGTGACTTTTCATTTAACTACAATGAGTTGAGTTGGTTTCTTGATTTTCGACGTAGGTACATGAGTTTTCATTATATTTCCTTCGATGGTAAATACTTCATATGCTTTGCACTATTTAGAGTTTGTCATCTATTTTATATTAATATCGTGTTTCTTTTTAGTGTTTCTAATATAACTATTGATACAACTATATAGTGGGTGATTCTTTTTAGTGTTTCTTCTTCATTTAACTATATGAAGTTGGAACCTGGAGGAGCAGTTGAGTTGGCAGGACGCTTGATTATTAGCGCAAGTGTATGATTTATGAAGAAAGATATATCGGTGTATTTCCTTGATAATATCTTCTTCGAAGGGAAGCACTTCATATGTTTTTCCTTGATATAATAATATAGTGGGTGTGATTTTCATTTAACTGCAAGGTATTGGAGCCTGGAGGAGCTTGATTGAGTTGGTGGGTTGATTCTTAACACAAGTATATGATATGGTTGTAAGGTAGGTGGGGAGTGTATAGCGGGTGAAGTACGAACAATATTTGGCCGAACTGGAAGCCATCATTGAAGTTTTGAGGCAGAATATTATTATGACTTTATTTCTTTACTTTTAAGTTGCAAAAATGGATTAAGCAAGAAATGAATATTCTAAAATCTAGCAAGACTAAATTTCGTTGTAGTGCTACTAGATTAAAAAACTTCAAATCTATCCTTACCAATTATTTTTAGAGTACTAATGTTGGTAATGTTATGAACTAATTATTGATTTCAAAAATCCGTATGATTTTCCAAAAGTATTTTCTTTTAGAGGATTTATTAATCTTGAAAACTTTAAACAGTATGTAATTGATGAATTTAGTTCCAACTGCTTATATACCAAATTAGGATTGATGGTTTCGTTATGTACTACAGTTATTAACTGGAACCCTTTCTGGGACAGGTGCGGGCGAAGCCCCGCCTCACCAAGTGGGAGTCAATTCCCAAAGTACCAGGTGTTTAGGTATAATGTTGGTTAATTAGTAGTTTTAAGATAATATAATTATTTAATTAGTAGTTAAGAATTTATTTTGTTTAAGGGTTGTGATTAAATGTTTTGAATTAATGGCCAAGATTATTATCAACACTTTTGATTTATCTACCATAGAATTTAATAAATCGACCTCGATGTTCTTAGTTACTTCCATGAGTTATCAATGCTTGCAATGTTGAACATTTTATATTTGTTTTTAGTATGTGAGGCCAATCAAGTTTAATGCTTTAGTATTTAGAGTTTAAACTAATTTACTTTTGAGATTACTTAAATCTATTTATTTTAGTTTATTTGTAAAATATATTACTGTTTTATTAAATTGCTTGAAATTAGTTTTTAAAACTATGTGAGATCTTAAGATGATAATAGTATTATACGTTTGATTAGTAGAAATTTTTAGTTACATAGTTTTAATTGTTATTTTTAATTTGGTGGATAGTTCTATAGTAGAAACTCTATAAATTAATGTTGTTGGGACCACCAAAATAATTAAGCGAGATATTAATTGACCGATAAATTAATAATTATGAACTTATAGAGAAATTTATTATCAAAGAATTATTTTATAAATACTGTAGAATATTAAATTCTTCAAAGCACCCTTCAATCTCCCGCTTTGCTTCATTGTAAACTTCAAAGCACACAAGTTTGATCAAAAATCTGGGTAAGTTCAATGAATGTCAAGATGTCCTGAATATCCGGAAGAAAATGAAGTTATGCAACTATTGACTGATGAGGTTATAATTAAGAGTGTTATGGGAACTGATAAAAATGGGAAAAAAGGTGATGAAAGTTCTACAACATATCCCCCTTCACGAAACGAGATCGTTAAAGCAGTAATCACATTAAATAATTTCTTGCTGAGCTATGAGAGAACAATACTAGAAATTCTTACGATGATAAGAAAAATTAGAGATGAAATTTAATGTGATATTGCTTTTAACATAAAACAAAAGACAATTGAATCATTTTTAAAAAAATCTTCATAAATCATTAATGTATTGAATATCTATATCATTATTAATTTATATTTCATATGGGGGCCTACATTGATAATCAAAAAATATTATTTTTTATTTTTAGCGAATTATTAATTTGGCACGTTGTCCCCGACTTGAGACCGGCTAAAAATATTATCTAAGAGAGTTTATTAAATAATCGAGTTTTTACTGTATTAGAACTTGATTTCAGAGAGTTTAACAACATCTCATAATTAAGTTTATTATATTTAATTTATTGGTGAATAATTTTTTTTCAACTGTTAATCTACTAAATGATAATTGGTGTTTTCATTATACAATACAGTTGTTAATTGGGACCCCTTCTTGGACGGGAAGCACTTCATATGCTTTGCACTTTTTAGAGTTGGCAATATATTTTATATTAATGTCTTGATTTTTTTTGGTTTCTCTAATATTAGATATCCAGTATATATTTAATTGGTGTGATTTTTCATTTAACTTTTAGAAGTTGGAGCTTGGAAGATTAGTTGAATTGGTCCATTGATTCTTAGAGCAAATATAAGATTTTCGAAGAAAGATATATCAGTGCATTTTCTTGATTATAGCTTATTTGACGGAAATTAGCTTATGCATTCTTTAGAGTTGACAATTTATTTTATATGAATATCTTTTTTCTTAGTATCTCTAATATAAGATATCGATACAATTGTATAGCAAGTGTGATTATTCATGACTATGTAATGAACTACTTAATGATTTCAAAGGTTGGTATAATTTTTCAAAAGTATTTTCTTTAAGAAGATTTCTTAACAATTGTTTTCATTATACGCTGCAATTGATAATTGAGACCCCTTCTTGAACGGGTGTGGGGCGAGGGCCCGCCTCACCAATTGGGGATTAATTCTCAGTATACCCGGTGCGTACACGTGTTAAATACTAAAAAAAAAAGATCTAATTATGCTTTAGTAGTTTATTTAAATTTATTTATTTTAGTTTATTTGTAGAATTGATTACTGTTATGTTAGATGGCTTGAAATTAGTTTTCAAAACCATGTGAGATCTTTAGATTATGATAGTATTATATATTTGATTATTAGAAAGTTTTAACTGTTAATTGTCAATTTGTTGGATAATAATTCTAAAATAGCTTATTAGAACTCTTATTAGGATGGATGCGGGGCGAAGCCAGTAGACATGACCAATGGTGTAAGCAATTTCAGCGGTCCCGGTGCGTAGCACGGGTTTCAAACTAGGATGTTAATGATTCAAATGTTAACAATAAATTTTGACAATAGGAAATACATATGCCTCTGATAGAACTTGGTATTCCAAAATTTTCAAACCAAACAAAAGAAGAATTAATGTTTGAAAATCGTACAACAGTCCTGGAAGCATTGGAACTGTTAAATGATGGGGGATAAAAATATGGTAAGTTTTAATAAGTAATACCAAACTAAATTCCTTTTCATGATTAAAATTAATTTTTAAAAAATATGCAATGTACAAGGAGCAACCTTCACAATAAAAGGAACGATTGTTGGGTTTCATCCTGGATCTCTGTGGTATTATATGGCATGTTCGACATTCAGAATAAAACATGTGTACATGGAAAAGAAGCCTTGGTGCAATGGATGCGCAGCCATGGTGAAGACACCATTTCCATGGTAATAATTAAATGAAAGAGATTTTATTAATAAAAAAAATGCACAAGAACATGACAAAACTAACAAATACTTTGTAACAGCTGCATACCTAACATGGTTTTGCACGACGGCCATAGAGATGTTATTATCACCGCAATGGGGCAAGTGGCGGAGATAGTCGTGGATAACGTCAAAGTAACGAAAATGATGTCATTACAAACAGTAAATATGCAGGTAAAACCTTTAATTTCAAATATCAAATAAATATTGTTTGTAAAAATTAAACAACCTTCTAAAAGATGTATTTGTATTGCATCAAAACCAAGTAGAATGTATGGAAGAAATATTAAAAGCAATAGGAAAAATAATGATCTTCGGGATCGTACTCCAAGAAGGGAATTTTGTCTATCAAAGTCTATGTGCACATGAAATTTTTGATTATGATCATGATCTAGAAAAAGAACATGAAAAGGTAATTATATATTAACACTATCTTCTCTCACTACTAACATTGTAAGTAGTAAATTAAATGTCCCATAACATAACGTAAAATATAAACTTGAATGTATACAGAATATAATTAAACACACGTGAAGAGCAAAGTACATTGTCCCGGAAAAAGAATAACTCAAGACACCATCTAAAAAAGACCACAAGAGAAAGCACGACATCATAAGCAGCGATGATGGTGAATTGGGCGAAAGGGATCCTGAGATGCCACCATTGGTCGAAATAGATGAACATGGCAATGAAGTGCTTACTTATGAATAAGATTACAAATAAACGAGATTTTTTTTTTTTGAGTATGCGAGGTTTCAATCAAGTTAATGCTTTAGTATTTAGAATTTAAACTATTTTGCTTTTGAAATTACTTAGATCTATTTATTTTAATTTACTTCTTGAGTAAATTCCCGCTATATTAAAAAGTTTAAATTATAATTTGATTATTATAAAGTTAAAATTACATATTTTTAATTATTAATGTGTTGGACAATATTCTATAATAGTTTTATTAGAACTCTCATTAGGACGGGTGCGGGGCGAAGCCCCGCCTCAGTGGATAAAAACCAGCGGCGTAATAAACTTCGATTGTCCCGGTACGTAGCACGGGTTTCCAACTAGTCATAGATCTAAAAAAAGGACCACAAAGTAATTCGGCCACACCTACATGACTAAATAAACGTATGAGGACGTATATTAGGATCAAATGACAGTTTCTACATAACATTAGTAAACCTAAGTTATTTCCCAAACAAAACTTGATAAATGTGTGACAACCACACACTATTAACCCATGCCCAAGTCCTAAAAGCCAAGAGCTATGGTCAAGTGTTTTTGCAGCTGTTCAAGTCGGGGGTCTCTTCGTTTTTGCCTTCAATTAATCATATGAACCAGACATCAATCTTTAGGGATTTGTTTCATCATCTAATTCAATTCGATAATTTTAGGGGCTTCTCTAGCTTTCTCAAGGTTTGATTTTTCTTTAGATCCTTAATTTTTTCCAACACCGTGGGTTGCTCTTGTTCTTTATCTAATTTCATTGTTTGTTGCAATCAATATTATTGGCTAAATATTCTCTTTGTTCTACTATTGTTTAGTTTTGTCTCTGAGACCTTATCCCCTACCCATTTTAATTTTTTGATGCACTCAATCTATCTTTTAGCTAAAAAAATTCCTTGCACACAAACCGTTTGTGTTTTTGTCTGTGAGTTGTTATAAATTTATGCATCTTTCGTTTTGTACTCTTATTTCTAAGAATTCATCCTACTCCTACAATGTTTAGTTTAATGTCTCTGAGAAGTATTAATGGTGTTGCTGAAATTTAAAGCTCTATTGGTGTCATTTTCCCCTAATTTTCCTCACTGCAGGCTAACTATTTTGGTGTTCTGTCGGATCGTTTTAATTAGGATCCGGTTCTTTGTTTTTTTTCACGTAAAATATTTTTCACCCTGTGATCTCATTGTTTTTGTATCGAATTATCGCAGTTTTCTCCGCTGGTTTCTTAACTATTCTGGTGTTCTGTCATACTAAATTTCGTCTGGTTTCTTTGTTTCTTACTTGTAGAATAGTTAACTCCAGTGGTTAGCTCTCTTATCTTGTCCAGCATCACCCAACAATCAACCTTTACTTTAATTTTTTAATTTTCATCTTTTGCATCAGGCTCATGGAGTGACACCCTAAGGTTCTTATTTGTTTAGTATTTCTCATTCTTAAATCAATCCTGTCTTTGGTCCAATTCAGTTGACATTTCAAGCTTTCTCAGCAACAATTTTAGAACTTTGTTTCATTCTCTTGCCACTCTTTATTGCAGCTTTAAACATTATTCATTAAAATAATTAGGTGACCGTTTCCCCTAAGGCTCATGGTTTCAAAAATGATGATGGTTATGGCTTTAAATTGAATAGTCTCCGTTAGTTGTAGAGGTTTGTTATATCTTTGTGATCTTCTTGGACCCATCAGCTGCTCCCTTCTTGCACCTCCTTTTAGCCAGTAATACTCTTTATCTACCGCCACCTCTTTAACAGATACTACACAAATTTAATGGTTTCCTTAATGTGGTGACTGGGCCTGTAAGCTGTTTCTTTAATCCTGTATTTTAAGTATCCTCATTTTTCTTTCTTTTTACTGTCTTAGTGAATCCGTTGCTTAATAATTCTTGTTCCTGTATAGTGTACTGTTCACAACTATATTTTAATCTATTCTTATTCTTTCTCTTCCAACTTCCTAGTCGATTTAGTAGACTTAACCCACTTTTCTAGTGTCATTATGAAAATTCTCTCTTGGAACGTCCAAGGAATTGGACCTCCAATTACTCAAGATCACTTCAACCACCTCAATCAGTTTTATAAGCCAGACATAATCTTCCTTGCCGAGACTAAAGCACCGCTGTCTCGAATGGAACTTTTCCTGAAAAAATCCCAATTTGCTGATTGGTTTATAGTACCTTCCGCGGGAATTGCAAAAGGGTTGGCAATAGCGTGGCACAACAACATAGAAATGTATTTAATTTCATCAAACCTAAACGTGTGCCATTTTGAAACAAAAAATTGGAGTTGCTAAGGTGCTAATCACCTGCGTTTATGGTGCAGTTGAGCCGGAAGTTAAATTTGAACAATGGTCATATGTTGCTAACATTGATCAACAGGTCAACAAACCTTGGTTACTAATAGGCGACCTAAACGTTATTCTAGACCCAGATGAAAAACAAGGTGGAAATAAAACTAGTTCAAGTAGCAAATCTTTCATACTTCGAACAATAGATTCTTTGGGGCTTCAAGATGCGGGGTACGAAGGAGCGCCATTCACATGGTCTAATAACAGAAAAGGTGATGCCAATATATGTGAAAGAATTGACAGAGCTTTAACATCCTTCCAATGGACACATAATTTTCCAGACACAAAGGTGAGTCATCTGCCTAGAGTTGGTTCTGATCATTCGCCGCTCCTTCTTGATTCAAATCCAGAAAAACAAAAATTACAAAAACCATTTAGATGCATTAGATCTTGGCTGTCTCATCCTACTTTAGCTTCGATAGTTGCCAACTCTTGGAATATTCACTCCAGCACTACCCAGGACAGAAACATCTATTCGAAGCTTAAACTATTATCCTCGGATTTATCTCAATGGAATTCAGATGTGTTTGGAAACATCCATAAAAATATTAAATCCATGAATAATAGGATTGAAAGCCTTCATAGATCTGGAAATTTCGCCGAAAATCTAGATAAAATTAGAAAACTCCAAGCGGAATTAGGCAAATGGTACAAAATAAAAAATGATTACTATCATCAATCAAATTTCAAGAGATAAATTTTTCAAGGAATATGACCAAAACACGGAATACTTCCATGTTATAGCTTCAAATAGGAAAAGAATCAATTCCATAAACTCTCTTACAGAACCATCGGGCCTTTGGCTTATAGACAGAGATCAAATTAATACCCTTCTGGTAAACCATTTTACTCAGATAGGCACATCGTAGAATAACAATTCGGTGGAAGACTTATCAAGTTTTATCGAACCTTGCATCTCTGAGGTCGAAATTTTTTCGTTAATTGCTTTTCCTTCAAAAGAAGAAATTTGGAATACAATTTCCAAGATGAATCAATGGGGAGCTCCAGGACCAGATGGGTTTCAACCAGGCTTCCTTAAAGCCAACTGGGATATAATGGGCCCGGATATAATCTATACTGTTCAAGAATTTTTCAAAACCGGAATCCTAAACCCTGAATTAAATCATTCCTTCATAACCCTGATTCCTAAAATAGCCACACCACAAACCCCAGCAGATTTTAGGCCCATCAGCTTGAGTAACACAATATACAAGATCATATCCAAGATTCTAGCTAACAGGCTAAAACCTATCTTAAACAAGATAATTTCCCCTAATCATTCTACTTTTCTTCCTGGGAGACAAATCACAGATAACATTATCATTGCCCATGAGCTTATTCACTTAATGAAAAACTCAAAAGCTACAAAAGGAAATTTCTCTTTAAAATTAGACCTCTCAAAAGCCTTTGACAGAGTAGAGTGGAATTTCATCAAATCGGCTCTATTAGCGTTTGGTTTTGGTCATTCGTGGGTTAACCTCATAATGCAGTGCATTTCAACCACTTCATTTTGTATTCTTCTAAATGGATCTGCAGGTGCGAATTTTTCCACTTCTAGAGGCCTAAGACAGGGTGACCCGCTTTCACCATACCTGTTCTTAATATGCATGGAGATTCTTTCTAGACTCCTAGAAAAAGCTGTTTCCGAAAAGAAAATTTCGGGCCTCAAGGTAAATAAAGATGCCCCGAATATTTCGCACATTTTCTTCGCAGATGACTGCTTTTTATTCACAAGAGCTGACCTATGCGAGGCGAAAAACCTGTTAGATATTCTATCAAGATTTGGCGAGATTACGGGTCAAATGGTAAACCTCCAAAAATCCGGTATCTATTTCAGTCCTAGAATTCACCCGAAACATGGGAAAATCATTGCGAGGATTCTAAAAGTTCCCTTAATGACAAAAAATGGTAGATATCTAGGAACCCCTCTTTTCTTTGATAAAAATAGAAAAAAAAATTTGAACCTCTGCTACAAAAATACTATGCCACTCTTCAAGGTTGGAAATCTAAGTTACTCTCTCAAGCTGGCAGAACATTTCTAATAAAGTCCATCCTTCAAGGCTTTCCAACTTACCAGATGCAAGTGCTTTCTCTTCTTAAAGAAACGCTAGATCAAATAGACAGAATCCAAAGAGACTTTTGGTGGAATAAAAATAAACCCAAGAGCAAAGGAGGCTATATAAAGGCTTGGATCAGCATATGTAAGCCTATTTATCAAGGAGGTCTAGGTATCAAGAACACACACCAATTTAACATAGCTCTCCTTACTAAACTAGCCAGCCGTCTCATTTCAGACCAAGATCAACTTTGGGCTCGACTTCTCAAAGAAAAATATTTCCCAAACTCCCATCCTCTGGAATTGTCCAGGTCTTCTAAATTATCATGGATTTGGACTAGCATAAAAAGGGGTTGGAGCTCATTAAAGGTAATTTTGTCTGGCAAGTAAAAAATGGAGCTTCTACAAAAATTTGGGAAGACAAATGGGTGCCTCATACATATATTATTCAAAAACCCATTAATATTCTAGATCCTGTCCCGCAGAGGGTAAATGAGTTGATAACTCCTGAAGATACTTGGGATCAAGACAAGCTCAATACTTACTTTAAACCAGATATAAAAGCTAAGATTCTAGCCATTTCTCCAAAAAGACAAGAACAAGACAAAATCAGATGGCAGCATCACCCCTCAGGAATCTTCTCGGCAAAAAATGTATATAACTTTATCATAAATCAAAACCAAGAAGACAATAGCCTAAATACCTTTCCATGGCAAAAAATATGGAAGATACAAGTAATTCCGAAAATCAAATTATTTATCCGGAAATTAACTCAAAAAGCCCTCCCAACGAATTTAAGACTCGGAGCTCATAATACAGATATAAACACGGAGTGCCCAATGTGCGATTCACAAGAGCAAGAATCAGAACAACACCTATTTCGGTTTTGCCCATTTGCAAGAGCCATTTGGTTTGGTCTTTCTCTAGAAACAGTGAATACGAGAATTGGTTCAGACTCTATAGTTAATTGGATAAATGAGTGGATCACGGAACAAGAATTCTTACAATGGTATGATAAAATCGCAACTATATCTTGGTTTATTTGGAAGTACAGATGTTCGGTGGTTTTCGAAAAAATCACTCCAAATCCAAATCACCTCATAGAGCAAATCAATAAATTCTTGCACTAGAATTCTCTAGGAAAGATCCAACAAAAGATGAAGAACAAAGAAGGAAACATCCCCAAGGAAAAATGGTCTGACTTAAAGTCGGACTGGATAATCTTTATTGATGCGGCTTCTAACAAAGAAGATTCAACGATGGGATATGCCTTTCTTCTCTACTCAGTGGACAACGAATCTTTCGTGCATATTGCAGCGGGATCGGAGTGGGCCTCCTCGAGTTTTCATGCAGAATCAAAAGCCTTGTTAAAAGCTTCCTCATGGTTAAGTGGAAATATATTATCTAGTGTCTCGATAGCAACGAACCGCAAAACACTGGTGGAAACGATCAACAAGACATGCAAAGATTCTCCTTGGAACGCGGATAATACCATTCAGGAAACTATCTCAATCCTGGAAAATCTTCCACAGGCCCAGGTAAAGTATATTAACAGGAAATATAACTATGCAGCGGATTACATTGCTAAAGAAGCTCGGATAAAGCATCTTAGGCACATGTCTTCTAATATTCAGCAAAGAGTTTCAAAATCTAGTGTTATTTCCAATGTTTTTATTAAAAATGAGATTATAAATCTCTTGTACTCTACCATTTGATTAATACAATTTGCCTTTCCATCAAAAAAAAAAAAAAGAAGCTATGGAATGAATTTTTAATGGAAAATGGGTCATTTGTCCAAAAAAATTTAAAACACGGTTCAAATGGACGAGTAAAAAATTTTGTGGGTGAAATGGACAAAAAAAAATAGCAAGGATGAAACTGGATTCATCATGGCTTAAACTTAAAAAATAGCAAGGATGAAACTGGATGCATCCTGTGTAAAATAAAAATAAGAAAAAATATTTGAAAATGGACAGGATAAAACTGGTTACATCCTGCCTATTTTTAAATTTTTGTCCATTTAAACAGTATCTAAATCTGACTGTCCTTTTCACCCAGGAAATTTTGATTTTGGTCTTTTTAACCAATTTTGTGAATTTTTAACCCTCATTCACTACCAAATTAATCGATGGACCTAGTAAATAAGTGTTTTTTTTTGCTCTGCGAAAGAGATTGAGCGAAGAAATATTTTTCACCCAAAAGAATGATCATGTGCCACTCATCATAAATTTTCTTCCCAAACATCTGATCATGTGCTCTTAGTCTCGATTATTGGACACTTTTTCAGTTAAATAAGCGCGAAGAAGTTTGCATGAAAATGGACCTCTTCGATCCCCACTACCCTTGATAAGCACCTAATTTTATCGAATTTGAACAAGAACTCTCATCTCGTAACCCTTGTTCTAAGCCCATGTTCATTTCCTAGGCTAGCAGTCGAGATTTTGACAGGTCGCCTTTGAATTAATGTAGGGTCGCAAACGGTGTGCCGCTTCCATAGTCATTTGCGTTTTTCTTTGAATGTAACAATATACTTAAATCGAGACCAACTAGCTTTCATGTTAACCACTCACATGACTACGGCAAAATCTGGGGCCTGACCATAAAGATTCAAGATTGATTGATTGATTTGTAGGAAGTTATCAATAAATAATTAAATGGGACAGTACCATATATAGAGAAGACAAGATCAAACATACAGTGAACCCTCATAAAAATTTATGATCATTTTCATCAGAGGGTCGGTGACTGGGTGTCAATTAGTTTATACTTGAGAGAGAGAGACAGAAAGATTAGAGTAAGGTGATATAGCTTGATTACATTAAGCATTTAATTCGATAAATTTCTTGATTATAAGATTGACCTCACCGACCTATATATCATCAAATATAAATTAACAATATACAACCATTACTTGGCACCATTTGTTTAGCTCATAGCGTTTCTTCTCTTCCAGGGAACTAGAAAATACCTATCATAATTAAGACCTTTCAAAAATATTACTATGAATACTTCTTCTATTTCGGAAAAGAAAAATACTGTACCATCATTTTAGTCTAAACTGAGGTAGTATTGTATTTAGATTTTAGAGTCTAGTTTTTCGTTTATGCGTAACATCATTTGAACTGACATTTTCACGTATTAAGAGAATACTTATCATTGAGTTCCACCACGTGACTTAAGTATTAGTATGCTGCCCATTGTATCAAGATCATCATGTGACCCTGGATGTACGCCGGGCATGCATCTTAGAGTTAATCCTCACCTTGTATTTCATTTATTTATGAATTAAATTAGTTGAATGTAATCGTACATAAACCTGACCACTAGATCTCTTTCTATTTTAATTTAGAGATATGGTATAATATTACAAGTCAATTTGGCATAACTAAGTTTGAATTTCTAGGCCAACATCCGTTTATAGCGAAGCTGCTACACTTCCCCGCTCACTTCCTCCACTCCCTTCTCCCATTAGGTGGCATCGTTTTTAGCCTTTAGAGCATCTCCATCAGTGGTGTTTAAAATCCTACGTGGAGTTTTTATTTAGATCCTTATTCATGGGGTCATATGTATGTGGCAAAAATAATAACGCTTTTGTCATGAACTATCTCCAACAGTGAGGGTCTTATTTTGAGGATTGTTATTTTAGATAATGATAAAATTGATTCTCTTTTGTTCAGAAAAAATTATTTAAAAATAAAACTTTTAAAAATGGTTAAAAAGATGACGTGGAGGTTATTCCCAAGGTCTAAATAAGACCTTCTCCAAAACCTTCATATTTATTTTGACACCCTTCCTACTTAATAGGACCCACTGTTGGAGATGAATTTAATGTAAATGAAGGTCTAAAATTCTATGTGTCGTAAAAAAAACTAAAACCTTCGGCCTCTATTGGAGATGCTCTTAATCCCTGAATTGAGATTAATGGGGATCCAATAATAACCAATACCTGCATGACACTTAGGCGGGCAAAGGAGTGGGAATATATATCATTTTCGGGTTTATAGACTTTCCAGTAGCTAATACCTTCTGTTCGGTCAGACTTTCGTGGTTGATGTATGTCCTAGGAACCTAGTGGAATGTGCTTAACAAACTTAACTAATTCCAAGTATTCGTGTGATACATTAACAAGTAACAACTTGCTCAAGGAACTAGTTCGTTAGTTATATATAAATAATGATTGTCAATGAATCTAGCCAAGCAGTGATGTTTGATTCCGAAGGATGCATCATGCAGGCATCTTGATGATTAACAACGATTCTATTAATAATGATCAGAAATACTTGAATTAACACTGGTTAGAGTCTAACAGTGTTTGCCATATACTGATTGATCTAGAAATCTTATTATCTAGGGTCATATCCCAGAGATATAATCAATATAACAACTCTTGCTTCTAACTAAGAAGACAATTGAATGCCAAGAAGATGAATCACTTAGGAAAAATCCAACGGGGAGAACATGTGGTGTGTTTTGAGTCGTCTCTCAGTCTCCACACTGCCCAGAACAAAGGGGGATATGTATTTTGTTTGGTAGTTAGCATAAATCGGCTAACGAGGAAACAACTAATGAGGCAGTCTCACGAGGTACCACTTCTCCTGTCGTGCGCCGAGTCTGCTAATAAAAGAGGTTTTGTGGTGGTGGCCATTGAGTTGACCGTATCAACTGTCTCCCTCTTTCTCTATCTGGTTGCCCTATCTAATTTGCCCACTGGCTTAGTGGTCGGTACTTGGCAGCAGCGGCAGCAGCTAGCTGGGGCCTGCGCAGGGGAGCCAAAGCATACATGCAGTTGCAAGCTGTACCGCGTATAATGTATTTCAAGAACTATACACGCCCGATTCTTTTTCTACTCAAGTAGCCAACTTTCCCTCTACTTGCGGATCCACCAGGCACCAACCTAGCTCTGGGGCTGTCAATGGATAACCGAATATTCGATATCCATCCGACTCTGTCCGAATCATTAGGATATTATCCGAACTTTCGGATAATGGATATCGGATACGGATACCTTATCGGATATTCTTACCTTAACGAAACGGATACGGAAAAGGCATTATCCTATAAGATAATATCCGATATCCATTAAAGAGTGCATATGCAAAAAAAAAAATTTATTTTTTTGAGTAATATATTTAGTTGTTAACTTGGTAGTATGTGAAGAGTGGTAGAAATAAAAATATTATGGAAGAACAAAAACACAACTAGTTTTATTGCTTGTGAGAAAAGCGGAGAATTTTTCATTATTGATGGAGAAGATTTGAGTTTTGTTTAAATCTAATTAAATATAATAATTTTATAGTCAAATTTGTGCATTTGATCAAGGTTTTTGGTTTTGTTTAGTCGAATTTCCTTAAGGTTCCTTTGTTTTTTTTTGTAATTTATGAAATTAGAGAAAGACTAAAAAAAAACTTAAATTATTTTATCGGAAAATGGGTCATTTGTCCAAAAATTTTTAAAACATGGTTCAAATGGACGAGTAAAAATTATTATGGGTGAAATGGACACAAAAAATAAAGAAGGATTTAAACTGGATTCATCCGGCTTAAACTTAAAAAATAGCGAGGATGAAACTGGATGCATCCTGATGTAAATTAAAAATAAGAAAAAGAATTTGAAAATGGGTAGGATGAAACTGGTTACATCCTGACTATTTTTATATTTTTGTCCATTTAAACAGTATCAAAATCTAAATATCTTTTTCACCCAGAAATTATTAATTTTGGTCTTTTTAAAACCGACATTATTATCGGAACGGATAACGAAAATATTTTTGAATATCCGTCGGATATCCTAACGGATATGGTAGAGGGACCGTTGACATGCCTAAGGCTTTTAGAAAGCGGGAATGGCTGGATGGCTGTATGTAGCAGGAAGAAACATGTATACGCATGAGGTATGACGATTCTAAACATCAATCTGCTAACTAGGTAGAACTATCGCAGCGTGACAGGTCTAGTTTTGGTGACAGATTTCCTACCGGTATTTTAAGATTTCTGAGTCACATATGTGACTAAAGCACCGTATATACAAACGACGTGTTTTCTCATAAGATAACTGCTCAACTTAGATTTGTTTTGGTCTGGGTCAAATTATCTCTATACGCCTGCAAGAAAATAGACAAGCACATTTTTCTATTTCGTGTCTATCTTAATCTTAACCCCACTAGGAACATCAGTTCAATGCCCCCATCATTGTGGCCCTCCTCCGAATTCTTTCTCACTCTCTGATCTCTCTCTATTTAAAAACAACAATAACCCACTACTTTCTCCATGCACTTTGTCTTCCACAATCCCAACACCACTTGCTCTTGTGTTATTGGCTTATTCTCCATCGCCTCTCTCTCTCTAGAAATCGCTCTTTCTCTCTCTCTAGTTTCTGGTTGAATCTTTGTTCTTCTATCTATGCTCTATCTAGTTATAGTACCTAATCTATCTTTCTAGTCATCTACAATTCATGGCTCCCATCACTTGTCTCTAAAACATACTTACTCTCTCCCTCTCTCTTTCTATCTCTAGATATCCCCATCGTATATAACCCATATCAGTTACCTGAAAATATACAAACCATCCTGACAAATCTCTTATCTATTTGTCTACCATTTATAATCTCTTGTTATATCTCTTCGAGCAGGTCTGTCTTAGATACCTCTAGCTATTTTGTTTCTGACACTTACTGAAAACTGATCATATCATCATTAGATACTTCGTATATACGCACCTTTTCAATTGCATTTAAAGATTATCATCATGTCAAGCAGAAGATCACGTTCGTCCAGACAGTCATCAGGTGTTTCCAGGATCAGCGAGGATCAAATCAATGATCTCGTTATCAGGTTACAGCAGCTTCTTCCTGAGCTTCGCAACACTAACAACAGAACCTCAGACAAGGTATAAATACAAATGCATCAATGCATTACTTTTGCTTTCTGTTTTTTTTTTTTTTTTTTTTTGATGATAATGCATTATTTATGTTCTCGTTCATTTATATATATGCTTCTTCTACTTTGCCTACAAGGTTAGCTATAATGTATATGTATAAAGATGATTAATTAATTAGTGTTTCAATGTGTCAAACAGGTGTCTGCTTCTAGGGTTTTGCAAGAGACATGCAACTATATCAAAAGCTTACACAGAGAAGTTGACGATCTTAGCGAGCGTCTAACAGAGTTATTGTCAACTTCTGATACTAGTAATGCTCAAGCAGCTATAATTAGGAGCCTTCTTATGTAATCAACACATAATATAAAACTCTATTTTGTTACTTCGTTGTTGATTTCTTGTTTTCAACATTTTCTACTTCATTTAAATTAGGTTTTTTGTTTCTTTAGATATGAACTGAGAAGGTTGAATTATTGGATTCCGAAATTCCATCCTTGTTAATTATGTTTAGTGATAATGATTAGGGTTTTGTGTAATAAAAATATCTCTCTCTGTGTCTTCAATTCATTGATTACGTTTTCTAAGTTCTAAAACTTATGTTTTGCTGAAATATCAAACTGACTTGTCATAATATGTTTCCTTGACCTAAATAAAATATACGTGAGTTAGGCTAAGCCATGCATTTACTAATTTCTTTGTGTACTTCACACTGGTGATTATTAAGTTTAATTTTAAGATTAGTTGACTCTGTCTTACATTTATAAAGATTGCTTCTGAAATATTCGATTCCTTTTTGCATGCATTGTATCCTAATTTTTATTAACCTAATTAAATACCGTAGAAAACTGAGATTTTGTGCAAGCAAAGTATTTACATAAAATCTGACACAAAAAGAAATTCACGTGCAAGCAAATGCTCATTACACGAAATGTGGAACCATGTAGGTAAATATACTAGAAGCTTAATTGGTGAATGGATTAAGTTTAATTGTAGTTCAAGATAAATCTTCGAAAGAAATTTCTTTCTTTTCAATCTACCCTCAAGTTGATTAGTACTAAATAAAATGACTAAGCTAACTAATCAGTATTAGTTAATGGATTAGAGTCTAATCAAATAATTAATCTTTTGCAAATCAAAACTTGATTTTTTTGGATTTAAAAAAAAAAAAAAGAGGGTGATTTTGGTGAATTTTTTTGAAAACTAATCAAATAAAATCTTTTGCAAATCAAAACTTGATTTTTTTGGATTTAAAAAAAAAAAAAAAATAATGATTTTGGAAATTTTTATAAAAAACTTTAAAGCGATCAAATTTTTTCGATTCGGGAAAACCTTATAAAAACTCCCAATAGCAATTTTCGATTCAAATCTTTGTTTACATGTTACGGCTAGGATAATGTGTTGAACCAGCCGTAAAAAGGCAAAAACAGTTGGAAACTAAGGAACTCCAATCCGTGAACATGAATAACGGATGGGAAGTGAAGAACTTTTGGCCGTAATTTTGACCAGAATCACCTGAGTCTGCATTAGGTGGGTTAACATGTTTCAATTTTCCCGTCCGTAAATGAATATGTAAGGAGTTGTTCGCCGGAACATGACTTAAAAAAGGGTGAAATTCCTCGCATTTACTGGTCCTGATCGGAAATTCCAAAAATAACATTTTTGAACTTTTAGCAACTGTTTTATACCTTTTTTGTCCTCGAAAATAGATTTTTAGCAACTGTTTTGGTCAAAAGAGGGTTCATTGAGTCCCATAAACGTATGACAAACGTACCATGGACCGTTGACTATTCCAGTTGACTGATCCAAGCACTCGGGTGCACTCCTACTGGTAACTCGAAAACGTACTATTGACCGTTGACTAAATAGTATCGAGTGTTGTTGACCATGAACATGAGTCCAGTTGACTGGTCATATTTCGCATACACTATTAGTGCATCCAAAAAATGCTCCCACTGCATTCATCATGCAGTTGTGTGCTAGGACATGGACGTCATTTTTTTAGGTCATATTGGTTCACCTGTATTCCAAAACTACTATGTGATTGATCAGATATCAAATCACATACATGGGTGTTAGAGCATTACTCGGTCGAACTCGCAAGCGTTGCTATCTCAAGCTTGTTTGTCAAGTTTAGTTGCCAAAACTATAAGTCTTGATTTCTAGTCTACTTATAGCTAAGTCTCAGTAAGTGTAGTTGAGCTCTAGACTCCACGGTGTTCATCAAATGTAGACGAAGAACTACTCGAGGGAACTTGTGGAACTTTATCGACAAAAGGTATGTGGAGACTTGAACTTCTATATCACTCAAAAGTCTATCTACTTTATCTCCTATTTGAGACAAAAGTCGTATTGCTATATATATAGACTTCGATTATACACATTTGCTATTTCGAGCCGAGTTTATCTCGCTTATCTATTTCTCGAAATATGTGTTGGTAAGATTTCGCTTTGGCCAAGTTCATCTTTACTCATGACGAAAGTCATGTTGATTATTTCAATAACTTGAAAATCGCTTTGATGAAAAATAGTTTGTGAATAACAACTATATAACATCCTCTAAGAAAGTTTCAATGATTGAAATGAGAGGTTAGAATATATAACCATGATTGGATATAAACATTGTATGATAAATCATACTTGTGTAAGTCCAAAATCCTTGAACCAAAGTATGCGTAATTTACTGGTTTAGGATGTTCGGAGCTAAGTCCGCGTACCAGTACGCGTACTGACGGAAGTTCACATCCCGTGAATTTCTGCTGGAGTTTGTGAACCAAAAACATAGTTTAGAATATATAACCATGATTGGATATAAACATTGTATGAGAACTCATACTTGTGTAAGTCCAAAATCCTTGAACCAAAGTATGCGTACTTTACTGGTTTAGGATGTTCGGAGCTAAATCTGCGTACCAGTACACGTACTGACGGAAGTTCACATCTCGTGAATTTCTGCTGGAGTTTGTGAACCAAAAATATACTCAATCCGGGTACTTAAGTATGCGTACTTAAGTGGGTTATTTTCTAAAAACGGTTTACTCATGAACTAATACATTTATAAATTAAGGAATGCAATCTTTTGCAAACCGTAGCTATAATGTTCATGAATCAAAATCGTTTTTGCTTCAATTGTGTCTTGTATACTTCTATAAGATCTAAACAATTGAACAACTCTCTAACTAGTTCATTTGAGTCATTTGAACTAGTTATGGTGAAGATGAATAAGGTTGATATGAAAGTACTCATATGGCTAACCTTTGGTTAACTATTGTTGAACCAACTAAGTGGACACGTTTAGTTACGGTTATTCAAACCTAAATGAAGGTGCATTTCATTTGTGTATAACAAGCTAAGTTTGATCTAACGGTTGAAAGATATTAGCTTGAATCTAATCGTTTTTTCATCTAACAGTGAATATTGAATGCTTTGTTACCAATGTAACTTAGATTGCAAACCCTGATTTGAAATCTATATAAAGGAGAACTCTAGCAACTAGGAAACCTTTTTAAAGCATAGCTCGGTTGAACCCACCAAGCGTTGGTATGTCAAGTTTGGTTGTCATATTTTAGTGAACCAAAACTCATTTAAAGAGTCGCTTGATTATTTACTAGAGTCAACTTCGTATAGGTTAGCTAGAAAGTTACTAGGATATGAGACTTACAAGTATTACGTGAAGACTTGAAGAATTTGAAGAAGTAAAGAGATACATCGACGACATCATCCTTCCTCTTGAGGTTAGTATTATTTGACTTGAACTATTTCATTCCTAACGTATCTTTCAAGTCGTGCATGATGCGTGTCGTAGGTGCAATCAAATTAATTAATGTTTCCACTCAATTAAAAATAATATAATGGAAGTCAAGTTCGTTCCCACGAGGAGCAAGAGATTCTAGTTGTAAAAATTATCACGAAAGGGGGGTGTAAAAAGCAAAAGAAAATAAGCAAAGCAATTAAAAGATAAAGTTGAAAGCAATAAGAGAGACAAGATCAAGGAATCCTTCTTCGTTGTAAAACAATGATTAAAGTTATGTTCTTTTCTACTTGTTATTAGTCACAAATTATCACCAACCGTAGGATAGCAGGTCCGCTTAGCTAGCCCCAAAATCCCTTATTTCACTGAGTAACAAGTCCGCTTAGTTATCAGATTCTATTCAAAAGAACCACCTTGAGGTCCGCTTACAAGATGTAATTCCCAGAATGCATTAAGATTTATGAATTTAGGTTTAGTACTAGTAGTTAAACTCGGTTCGCTTGGTTCACTTTCTAGCTTTGTTTCTACACACAATTGCTCCACGGAATCCCTCCGCAAGGTCTTGTGTTTTCTACTTGTGTAAAGTGTCGAGAACGATTACGTATTCCCTAACTTATACTAGATATAGATCAATTAACAAATCAATTTAGCGTGCACTCCAAACAATCTATCAATCAATCATGAATGAATAAACATTCCTATTAGTAAAAACAATCGATAATCATGTGAAAAACTCAAGATAGAATTGAAACAAAACTCAAATCATGTTAAGAACTAGGAATTCATCCTCAATCAATAAGAAATTTAGCTACTCATGCTTTTGAAATTCACACAAATAATAATTATTAAAAGGAGAATTTTTAAGTTCACACAAATAATTAAAAAGAAGAATCTTAGAAAAGCAAGCAAAAACACAAGTGTTGTGTGTGTAGAGAGGTGTAGAAAACTTCTCTATTTATAGGCTTCAATATTCTCCAAATCTTCCAAGGAATAGAATCCTTTTCCTTTAGCAATTCAATTTCCAAAACCAAGCCTTTCTCAACTCTTCATCTTCTCTTTCCAAATTTGAGTCCAATTCTCCATCCAATTCCTAGTCCAAGTCTTCACACCCATGAGAGAAATCCATAGAAAATTCTGGAATTTTTGGATCGCCGGAAAACTGGTATTATGGCCGGAATCCGACCGGAATCCGTCACCGCCGACCACCTGAAAGTCACTGCCGTCAAGGGAATATTCGACGGAATATTCCGTCAGTCCACCGTTAGGACTAACGGTCAAACGGGTCAACCGTCAGTCAACTGCTAGTCAAAGGTCAAGGGGAGGAGAGTGAATCAGCTGAGTCAGGATGAGTCAGCTGCCTGGTTGGTCTTACTGAGTCTTACTCGGATGAGTCTAGTAATGGATCGGTCATCGAACTCGTCCGGATCGGTCATCGAACTCGTCCGGATCGGTCATCGAACTCGCCAGAGCAGAGAAATGGACAGAGTTTCCTCTGTTTTTACGACATTCTCAGGCCAATTTCCGGCCGTTCTCAGCTCCATTCCTGCATCATTCCTAGCACATACATCTAATTCATTCACGTTTGAAGCACATCACCACTTTTATCTTCCCTTTTTCAGTGTTCTTCGTCTCAATCCTGGTTCCAATATCCATCTGTTACAGCTCAAAACTAAACCCACATACCCATGACTACATCATCTCCAAGCTGCTCCTTATTCCTCTGTTGAATCGAACCCTAACCCAGATACCAACATTTCTTCTTCGTCTCTGTACCAAAACACCAATTCTTTTGTTACTTCTTAGCTCAATCGACTCAGCTCAATTGAATCAGCAACATCTACCCAGTGAAACCAGAAGCCATACCCATACATTATCACATTCACCAAAACTCCTTTTTGCTCTTCATTCGACTGATTTTACAAACCCTGGCCTCTCTTAATCGCTGCTCCATCAGACTCTGAACCATCTCGTCCCTGTTCTCTCCAATTGACGACAGAAGAAAACCAATACCCATCTTAGCAACATCAATCTCTCTTCAATCATTTCAATTCAACAATACCAGAATCATCTTCATCGGCTCAGATTCAGAAGCAAACCCCATTACATCTACCGCTATTGAACCCTAATTCCATTTTTGGGGAAGAACTGAAAGAAACCCTAATTCGATCTCAACACCAGCACCGCTTCAATTCCACCTCTATTCCATCTTCTCGACATCACAGCATCACCATCTTCAATTTCTTCTCCCTGTTGTTCAACATCGAGCTCAAACCCATTTTCGCCGAGCTCAAGAACACCATTAATGGTAACACAGTAAACTCAGTCCTTAAGCCAAAGCCATCTCTTCAATTTCACGAACCCTAATTTCTACTTCATCAATTCTCTTGATTTTTAACAGCAGCAGCCATGGCTGTTTGTTTTCTAACTTTCAGGTGTAGGAATAAATGAAAATGATTGATAAGAGAAAAAGAAAACCCTTTCTCGATTTAGGGTTAAATTGTTTCAAAGCGTGATATTGGTACACAGGTTCTTCGATAAGGGGTAACCAAGTTATAGCCCCTTAACCTTGGCTGGACTGCTACTAGTACTTCTCCCAAAAGAGTTGCCCCTTAACCATTACCCGGGCTCCGGATAGTGTTCACCCTGGAAATGACAAAATTGCCCTTTTTGCTCAAATTGAGTGATTTCTTCTTCTTTTCTCCCGTGCGACTCCGGAGTACCTAATAACTCAAAAACACACGTAAAATACATAATTTACAAGAAAAATAGCAAAGAAAGCATAAACTACTAGATAGTAAATTAGGTGTATTCTACACCTATCAGTGCATATTGAAAACATAAATGCGAAGCTGTGAATGATTATACTCTAGTTAGACATAGTATTAAGGAATTACAATACGAAGTATAACGTCTATCGTTTGAACTTCGTATATAAGACATCGACATATTCGTATGATGCTATTGTGATTATGTATGGGTATGGGTGAAGATTTCGTCCTAGGAAATAATGTTTTTACATTCGTTTAAAGGACGTACAATTCATAAACTTGTTTTGTGAATCGAAAGGGAAATCGCTAGGCTTATTGGTATTGTTATTCATTGCAATCTTTGGATTACCAATATGTGTGTTTAGTATAACCGCTCATAACTTGTTTATGTATCTTGGTAAAACTATTCACAAGGCCTGACTTTTGTATTGGTATGACTTTTATTAGTGAAACCGATCTTAAGTAATCACCTGAGATGGTATGATCGATATGTTGTAATTGGTATGACCAACTCTAGACATTGGGGAACCGATCCTAGTAAGAGGTGCAACCGATCACAAGTGTGTGGAATCGATCCTTGTAAGAGGTGCAACAAGTCTTAGTTATTGGTAACTGATCCAATGACTTGTGCAACCGAATACAAGTTAAATACCATAAATTTGTGGTAACCGATCCTAGTACCTAGTCAACCAAATTTTGGAAAGCCAGTGTGACCGATCCTAGTACCCACATGGAGGTAGAATCGAAACTTGTTTTGGTAGAACCGTGAAACCCATTAATGGTGATTTGATAGGATAATCAATAATCAATCACATAGTTCTTGGAAGTCAGATGAACCAAATCTTAACTTGTTTGGAAGTGTGGAAAATCGGTTCCAAGATTGTAAATATGAAAAAGGATTTACAAAGTAAAGATCTCGACATACTTTTAACATGTGCAGTAACTCTTATCTTTTATTATTCAAAGATATTCCTTAATAGCTAAAGGAGAATCCCGGATCGAAATAAATTGAGAAACTTTTAATTAATGTTTTTAGTTTAATATGCTTTTAATTTCCAGCAATTAAAATGCATATCTTTAGAAAATAAAAATTGGTAATGTGCATTTACTAATTGGAGATTTTCTACTGAGATTTTGGTCAATATTTGGACAAAGCATTTCTAGGAATTATGGAAACCGAATTTGGAAATATATTGCATATCTTGATAATATTTTCGGTTTTGGAAATTCCTTGGTGTCCAAACTTCCTTGGTCTATAAATATTGAAGATTGCATTTCAAGCAAACTAATACTCAGAGCCAGCAAAACTACCTTGTTGTGTTGTTACTGGTGGATCCGTCTATTCGGAGAGGAAAGTACCCTAATTAGGCGAAATCTCTTACGACCGCTCGTTTTAAAGACTTCTTTGGGATTGGGAAGCTCTACGAGTACCGTTGGTTGGAAACTAGATAATTGCAGTTTATTATTAGTTTTCGATTGATTTGATTGACTAATGATTGTTGAACTTTGATTGCACCTAGTTTGTTTATGCTTGAGAATCTTCTCCTTTGATATAAGATTCACTCAAACTAGATCGAAGTTTCGACGGGGATCTTTAGACTGTTTGTAGATCTAAAGACGTCTTGTGATAATCCATTGTTAACAGACTCTGTTCTGTGTGTTATTGATCACAAGAGATTCAAGTTTATTGTGTGCAGGCGTTTATTGAAGATTTAAGAAGATTTGAAGACAAAGAAGATTTCTGATTTGAGTTCATAATCTTTGGTGTGCACAAAGCTTGATCGGCTGGGGATCCAACTATAATCGGTTTATCTTTGTGATAACCTTGATTGATTAATTGAGTAGATCGGCATCAATACAATTCTTTGTGATTAAAAGTATTGATTGCATAGTCTAAACAATTACTTTGGTAGTTGTTGATAGATTGATCTAAGAACTTTACAAAGGAGTTTATTGGGATAAACGGAAGAGCATTTTGTCAAACTCATATCACGTTGTTTGAAAATAGTTGTTACCGAACAGATTTGTTGTTCCTTTACTGTTTGGAATACGAACCAATGGAATTGTTCCAAGTGCGTGACTTATTACAAGTTGGAGGCGCAGGGATACAGACGGAACTAGGTGAACTATAGATTTAGTTGCTTGGTCTCAACTATACGAAGTTGGTTTAGATTTTGTATAGCGGCTTAATCCTGAGATTATTCAATTCTGGACAAGGTCCCGGGTTTTTTTGGCATTTGCGGTTTCCTCGTTAACAAAATCTTGTTGTGTCTTTTACTTTTCTATTTCCGCAATTATAATTGTTTTTTATTATAATTAGAAGTAAAATACACAAACGTTAATTCATAATTACTTGATAGCAATCCTATTGTGTTTGGTTAAGTCCGAACCTATTATCAATTAATCATACTTCGTTGTTGTATTGTGTCGATCTTGTATCCATAGTCAATCACGCAAGTTATCTTGTTGTCGTATTGTCTCGATCTCGTATCCATAGACGATCACACGAAGTGTGAACCGATTAGTTGTATTGTCTCGACTAAATCCATAGACAATCACTTTCAGAGAAAGGACTTATAGGTGGAAAAGTTTTAGATTGAGGTATATTTGGGTACCCTCGTCTTTTCAATTGGTATCAGAGCACGTAAACACGAAAGATCTAACAATCTGTGTTTGGTGCGATCCAACCTATAAGAAATTGAATCTATGTCCGATTCAGTTAACGTTATGCAAGAGTATGAATACTCAAAAGTTGAAGATGTTACCAATTCGTTGACCCATGATCCATGAGTTACGAATCAAGAGTACATCTGAGTCGTTCTCTGATGGAAAAGAAGATGTTGATAAAGAGTTGGTAAAACTCCTAAAGCCTATAAAATCTATGTTACAAAAGTGCTAATATTAAAGACAGAGTCAAATCTTCTTAAGAATGAGATCAGAGAAAAAGACATTCAACTAAATGTTCTAGCCAAAGAGAATATGGATCTCAATGTCAAATTAGAAGCTCTTGGTAAATCTCTTACTCAAGATAAAGAGACACGTCATATGACTCTGACTAATGATGTTGTTGTAATTTGTTCTGATAATGAGGAAACTAAAAATCCTTGCTCGACTTTTACAGACTGTGATAAAACCGGTTTAGTCACATCTGAAACAGATCAAGATGATGGTAGTTTGCCTAACTACATCAAGTCAGAAGAGGATGAGAAACCATCTTATACATCTACTATTTATCAGATGAAATCTTATCCAAAGGAAACTTTGAACCGATTCCGTGAACGTGATCTTAAGGAATAAAACTTTCAGTCACTTGACAGGAAACTTATACTTCTTCAAAATACGGTGGTAAAAATATTGAAAGAAGTTTCTTGTCTTAAAATACTGAAAGACCATTCCTCAGTAGAAAGACATAATATACCACTACCCGATAAGATCAACTCAAAAGAATCAGAAGAAAGAGTTGATAATCGCTTCGGGAAAAAGGTTCCTCCTCACCCATATCGAAACAACTCTTGTTTTGATGAAGAACGATTCTAAAAGAAAGGGAAAGAGAGAATCTCTGCCAAAGAAAACAATCAGGAATTTCCCATAATTGTTTCAGATAATCATGTTGATGTGCATCATAAGGAAATCCTTGGAATGACAAAATCTTATGAAAATCTCATTGATAGAATTAAGAGAGATTTATCTATCTCTGAAAATTCTCACATCAGTACATCTTCTCCACATGATCATATCTCTAGAGTAAGAAAAGATCATTATCCTGGGAGAAAATATTTAGGGCAGAAGTTCCCAAAGAGAAACATGAACTATGTTTCTGATACTCGATAAAAGCTAGAAAAAGCTTACCCCGATACAACTTAGTTGTATCAAAAGTTTGCACTCTCATCCTCTTTCGTGCTCTTTACATTGGATGTGAAAAGCACATAAAATCAAGGGCACAGGTTCATGGTAGCTTCTATTTTCAGTAATAAGAGATATTTGAAGAATATTTCCCTTTCAATAAAAAGAGAAGTTCAAAAAATATTGTGTAGTTTCGGAAACCCTGTTTTTAAATATATTCTTATCAAAATAAGAAAAATCTTCTCTTAGGTATATTGTCTTCCCTTGGTAAAACTTTTATTAAGTATGACTCAGTTAACGTTATGCAAGAGTATGAATACTCAAATGTTGAAGATGTTACCACTTCGTTAACTCATGATCCAGGAGTTACGAAAGCATCTATGTATATCTCTGATGAAAGAGAAGAAGCTGATAAAGAGTTGGTAAAACTCCTAAAGCCTATACAGTCTCTGTCTTCTAAAGTGCTCATTTTAAAGACAGAGTCAAATCTTCTTAAACAGGAGATCAGAGAAAAAGACATTCAACTGAACTATCTAGCCAAAGAGAAAATAGATCTCGTTGTCAAACTAGAAGCTCTTGGTAAATCTCTTACAGATAAAGAGACACGTCCCATGATTCTGACTAATGATGCTATTGTGATTTCTTCTGATAAGGAAACTAAAAGTCCTTGCTCGAAATTTACAGATTGTGAGAAAACCGGGTTGATCACATCTGAAACAGATCAAGATGATGGTAGTTTGCCTAACTACATCAAGTTAGAAGAGGATGAGAAACCAACTTCTAGATCTACTGATGATCAAACGAAATCTTGTCCAAAGGAAACTTTGAACCGATTCCGTGATGACTCTAAGGAATACAACTTTCAGTCACTTGACAGGAAACTTATACTTCTTCAACATACGGTGGTAAAAATTTTGAAAGAAGTTTCTTGTCTTAAAAAACTGAAAGATTATTCCTCAGTAGAAAGACAGATTATACTACATCCCGATAAGATCAACTCAAAGGAGTCAGAGGAAAGAGTTGATAATCGCTTCTGGAAAAAGGTTCCTCCGCACCCATATCGAAACAATCTGGTTTTGATGAGGAACGACTTCAGAAGGAAGGGAAAGGGCGAATCTCTGCCAAAAGAAACAATCAGGATTTTCCGATAGTTGTTTCAGATGATCACACTAATGTGAATAATAAGGAAGTCCTTAGAATGAGAATATCGTATGAAAATCTCATTGAAAGAATTAAGAGAGATCTAGCTATCTCCGAGAATTCTCACATTAGTACATTTTCTCCACATGATCATATCTCTAGAGTTAGAAAAGATCATCATCTTGGGAGAAAATATTTTGGGCAGTAAATTCCTAAAAGAGACATGAACTATGTTTCTGATATTCACTGTAAGCTGGAAAAAGCTTACTCCGATGCAACTTAGTTGTATCGTATGTTGTGCTTTCTCATCCTTTCGTGCTCATTATCTTGGATGGGAAAGGCACAATAAAACAGGAGCACATGTACCATTGTGTAGTTGTTTATCAGAAAAATTCTATGATAGTTTATGGATTGCTGCGAATCCATGGAAGTTAAAAATGTTCATGTTTAACATGATTTTTCAAAAATATGTGATATTTGGAATTTTCGGATTTTTAATAATCCTTCCACCTTGAGAATTTGGACTAAGGAAACGAAATATATTGTTTGATATTTTTGGATTTTCCAGAGGTCTATTGGTCCGAAAGTTGACTCTTTTATGAGGAGAAACTTTATATTGTCTGCATTCGAAACCCTGAGAAATACTTTTATATATTATTCATAACCGAGCATGCCTCCAGTAACTCGCACTGTCTCAAAGACTAATAAGGAGGAAGCTCAAAAAGTTAAGGATTGTCAAGGAATCGATACAGAGAGAAAGAAGAAAGGCATTATGTCTGATTATGACTCTGATAGCTCAGCTGGATCACAAGATGAGTCATGTATGTTGGCCTACAACCTTCAAGATCCAACCAAAACCCAGTGGATTCGTTTTGATAGTATGTCTCAATATATCCAAGGTTTTGATGAACTAGAAACCAATCTTGCTATGACTATACGACATGAAGATTGGGTAAAAGAGAAGTATGAAGGAACAAGAGGAATTCTTGCTGAGCTCAAAACTCTAATTGAAGATCTTGAGAAACAAGAAGTGGTTGCGGACAAGTCTATTGAGACATGCTTTAAGAGTTTGAGCACTGAAGAGACCTCAGTGAATAACAAGAGCACCACTAGAGATTAAGTTATTTACTGTATTACTTAATCTAGTATAATAGACATCAATTTTTGATTTCTTTCATTGATTGTATTGGTCTATTATGAATAAAATTATGTGATTGGTAATTTTTCTTGTGATAGTTTTCGGTTTACATAGCATGTGCTTAATTGCTTTTACCTTATTGCTATGTATGTTTATGGGATGTTTGATTTCGGATATTCGATCTCATATTGTGTACCCTCATGGTTTGGGTGACTTTTTGATTTAGCGGGATTAAGTTCTAGCCCTTGTAGGTAGGCTTTATCAAAGGATTATGAGGGGTTCTAATAGAAACAATATGTGAAAAAGTCACAATATGTTGAATCGGTTTTGGTTTAGCATAAAAGCATATGTGTTTAGACGGTTTTCAACTTTTGCTTGCAATTGTTAAAACCGGTTTTCAACCTTTCTCTGGTAAAGGTTGAGGTGTGTTGTTATTCTTTTGTTCACGCATAAGGATGACAACGTGGTGATATTTCGATATCAATTCTCCCTGGACGAAGATGCAATCATATTGGAGAAGTGGATGCGAAATTTGAGGTAACAATCTTGTTAGTTAATTGTTTTCTGTTTAAGAATATCCTGAGTTTATATTATATATATTTGTTGCTTTTGCTTAACAAAATTTTGGTTCAATTGATATTTATTCCATGATGTGTGTGTGGATGTGTGTTTCAATTGGTTCCGGTTAAGAAAAACTATTGTTATCTTGCTTTATTGTGTGCTATCAATTGTTTAGGCTTACAAAATTTCGGTACAATTGATGTGTGTGTGTGATTCAATTGGTTCCGGTTAAGAAAAACTATTGTTATCTTGCTTTTGTATGGTATCAATCATTTAGGCTTACAAAATTACGGTGCAATTATGGTGCTTATAATGTCTATGTTGTTTCAATTGCTTCCAGTTGAGGGGAATAATTATGCAAGTTGATTTATTTTGGTTTGTATGAATTATTTATGGCTTAACGAAATAATATGTGTACGGGATGAGTTTTTTAGTCCAATTCAATTCCGGATAAGATAAACTAAGTTAATTCTGATCTTAGTTAGACTTATCGAAGTGAGGTTTCGGTTATTCAAGTCTAATCGAATGCCTAAACAAGAAATGCTAGTTAACTAACCTAGTACTTGTCTTGTTTAAAATTGAAAGGTCTAAGTTTATGGATAATTAGAACCTGATGAGAAAAATGGAGTTTATCTTTATTTTGGTCTTATCGAATTAAGCGGTTGTTTTTGAACAATTGGTTTAGCAAAGAGACTAATATGCTTAGTTGTTTTTGGTTTGCTAAACTAAATTGGAAAAATTGTTTCGGGGAATTGTTTCCTTGGTAACATATCAAAATAAGACTACTTGTAGTTTCGGTTTTGATTTTGGTTATCAGAACATGATGTGTGCAACCCTCGTGCCTAACTCTACAGGTTTGCAAGTCTATTCGAGATTTGTAAGATTCTTTTCGTGTTGTCCTTTATTTTTCGTTTCTTTGTCATTTTTGTGACAAAAAGGGGAGAAATATATGGAGTAAACAGGTGATGATGGCATTGATTGGCATCGCTAGGGAAAAGAACATTGGTACTTGAATGTTTTTATCTAACGAAAGAGTGAAAGCACAGACTAAGGGGGAGTAACATGTCATATGATTGGTATAACAAAGATGTGCGGATTGAATATCTACCTATCTTCCTTAGGGGGAGTAATAACTTTGTTATTATAATGTCAACAACGACATTTTCAGGGATTGAATGTAAGCAGTTTCACTGTGCTGTTGAATCGGGAATCAAGCGGATTGTAATGAATTATTGTAAATTTTTTATCCATATGATGTAAGAGTTTTGTCACTAAAATTGACAAAGGGGGAGATTGTTAGAGCATGGCTCGGTTGAACCCACCAAGCGTTGGTATGTCAAGTTTGGTTGTCATATTTTAGTGAATCAAAACTCATGTTAAGAGTCGCTTGATTATGTACTAGAGTTAAACTTCGTATAGGTTAGCTTGAAAGTATTAGGATATGAGACATTACAAGTATTGCGAAGACTTGAAGATGTGAAGAAGCAAGGAGCTACAACGACAACAATCATCCTTCCACCCGAGGTTAGTGATATTTGACTTGAACTGTTTCATTCCCTAACGTATCTTTCAAGTCGTGCATATTGAAAACATATCTGCGAAGCATATTTGAACTCTAGATAGACATAGTATTAAGGAATACAATACGAGGTTTATTGCTTAACCATCAAACTTTGTAGATAAGAAATCGTCATAATCATTTGAATGTTATTGTGATTATGTATGGGTATGAGGTGAGGATTTCATCCTAGGGAACAATGTTTACATGTGTTCTAAGGAAGTAAGTTCATAAACTTGTTTGTGAACCGAAAAGGAAATTGCCATGTGTTATTGGTTTTGTTATTCTTTGCATATATTATGAACAACCAATATGTTTGATAGAGTATAACCGCTCACAACTTGTTGTGTTCTTGGTAGAACTGTTCACAAAGGCCTGACTTATGTATTGGTATAACTTTTATTAGTAAAATCGATCTTAAATAATCACCTATGGTATAATCGGATTTTGTATGTCTGACCTTATAAGGGAAAGGGAACCGATCCTTGTAAGTGAAAGGGAACCAATCCTAGTAAGGGAAAGGGAACTGATCCTAGTAATGGGTGTAGTACATCAAAGGGAACCGATCCTTGTATGGGGTGCAGCAAGGTTTATAGCAGAAAGGGGAACCGATCCTATGGACATGTGCAACACATATAAGTTAGATACCATATATATGTGAGGAACCGATCCTAGTACCTAGTCAACCGAACTTTTGGGAAGCTAGTGTGACTATGCACAATACTCACATGGAGGTAGAACCGAAACTTGTTTTGGTAGAACCGTAAACCCATGATTGTGATTGAATGTTGGTTTGATCAATCACATAGTTCTTGAAAGTCAGATGAACCAATTCTAAACTTGTTTGGAAGTGTGGAAAATCGATTTCAAGGTTGTAAGTGTGAAAGAGAACTTACAAAGTTAAGATGTCGACAAACTTTGAACACGTGTTGTGAATGTTTATTTCTATAATTGTTCAAAGATATTCCTTAACGGCGAAGGGAAGAGAATCCCAGGATCGAAACATAAGTAAGTTAAGAATCTTTTAATTAAGGTTATTAATTTCATTTTGTAGGGAAATTACAGAATTAGTAATGTGCATTTACTAATTAGATTTTCCGAGAGATTTCGATCGTTATTTTTGGACAGAGCATTTCCAGGAATTATGAAAACCGAATCTGTGCTTTTATGAATATCTGAGAATATTTTCGGGTTTGGAAATTCCTTGGTGTCCAAACTTCGTTGTCTATAAATACCAGAAGTTTGCCTTTCTAGCAAACTAATCCTTTGTAACAACAGATTTACTCTTTTGTTGTTGTTACTGGTGTAGCCGCCTATTCGGAGAGAAGAGTAACCTAATTAGGAGAAATCTCTTACGGCCGCCAATTTAAAGTTTTCTTTGGGATTGAGAAGCTCTAGCGCGACCCGTTGGTGGGAAACTAGATAATTGCGGTTTATCTTTGTTTTCGATTGATTTGATTGACTAACGGTGGTTGAAATCTAATTGCACCTAGTTTGTGTATTCTTGAGAATCTTCTCTTCTGATATAAGATTCACTCAAACTAGTTCAGACTTTCGACAGGGATCTTTAGACTGTTGTTAGTTCTAAAGACGATCTTGTTATAATCCATTGTTAATAGACTCCGTTCTGTGCGTGATTGATCACAAGAGATTCAAGTGATTGTGTGCTGATAGGTGTAGAATACACCGTATTTACTATCTAGTAGTTTATGCTTTCTTTGCTATTTTTCTTGTAAATTATGTATTTTACGCTTGTTTTGAGTTTTATAGCTACTATGGAGTCACACGGAGGAAAAGGAGAAGAAATCACCATATTTTAGCAAAAAGGGTAAAATTGTCATTTCACCAAGGAGGGAATACTATATGGAGCCCAGCCAAGGTTAAGGGGAGGTCAAAGAGGTGTCCCTTATCCAAAAGAAGGGAGTGAGAATAGCATAACTGGGGTGTACTTATGATGGGTGTCTGAATCCACCCACACCCTAAACCCATATACCCATACCCGGATCCATGCCCGAATAACCCAGCTCAAAATCGAGAAGATATTTTCTTCTCCTCATTTACCTTCTTTCACCCGAATTCATTTCTCTGAAATTGAGAGAAATCGAGAGGAAGCGGCGATCGTCATTGTTGAAACGGGAGAGGAGAATCGAGAGAGATTAGAGCAATGGATTTCTGGTAAAGAGATCGAAGTGAACTCAGTAGATAGTAGAAGTTGGAGGTCGATTGGAAATAATGGGTTTGAGTGGAAGAAGGAATCAAGAATCGATCTTGTTGGTCGGAGAAATCAATGGAGAAAGATGGGTTCGATCCGGGAGGAGGTATTGATGGGTCATTGTTGTGATGGATTGTAGAGATCGAATGGGTTTGAGTTTCACCGAGAAGGGTTTCGATGGATGAACTGGATCTTTGTCAAGCCGAGAAATCAAGAAGACGCATGATCGAGACTCGAGAGCAAAATCAATAGAGTTGAAGTTGGCGACAAGGTGAAGGGGTTTGAAATTGATGTGTGAACGAGAGAAGAAGAAATTGTAATTTTGAATTAGGGTTCGCTGTTTGGTCTCAGGGGATTGAAGTTGTTAAAACTGAGCTAGGGTTTGATTTGATTAGTGATGTCGAGATTGAGGTCAGGGCTCTGTTGTGGTGTTGATATTCATGGGAACTGGTGGTGGCATTGAAGTTGTAGAGATTGTGTTGGTGAAGTTTGGATGTACTCTGGTGCATATGGTGCTGAGGTTTGAATGAGATGTGTTGTGACGCTGAGAAGAATTGGAGCTGGTTGCAGTGGTGGTTCAGGGTAGGAAGAAAAAGTGTATGAGACTTGCTATGAGGCAGCTGGAGTGGTACTGGTGGTTGATGTGGAAGATTGAAGTAGGCAGAGCTGATGCTGCAAGACTAAGGAATTGGTAAGAATGCAGGATGGCATGACAGGGTCTTTGTTGTTGTTGGCACGGAAGATGCACCGGATTGGAGCTCAGTGGCTGCAATTGAAGCTGCAGTTTAGTGTGATGCAATGAGCTGATGCAGTGGAATCAAGAGAGAGTACAAAGCTGAGATGTGCAACTGGCAGGAGAAACTTGTGGCATTGAAGCAATGGATTGGATAGAATCGTGGCCTGAGTGAGATGCTGAAGCTACAGAGTGTTTGCTGTTGGATTTTGAAGCCAGGGATGGGTGTGCAAGGAAGTTGCAGGTTATGATTGAATGGACTATATGAGTTGTGCATTGCAGGGAAAGTTCAAGTGGAGTCTGGCAGACTGGAGGCTTGAGCTGGGTATTGCAGGTGATGATGAATGATGGTTTTGGTTGTAAATTGGTGGATGGCAGAGACAGAGATTAAGGAGTTTGCAAGATAGCCATTGTGGCCGGGAAGAGCATGGATTCCGGGCGAGAGATGCTTGGCTTTGTGCAAAGCTGTGCAATGGCCTGAAATGGATCAAGATCGCGAATCAACTCAGAAATCGGCGATTCAACCCGATCCAGCTCAGTGACTCAGCTGATTAAGGCCACTCAGTGACTGACTCATAGCTGACTCCCTCATCTGACTTGACCCGCTGACTAACAGTTGACTGACGGTTGACCCGTTTGACCGTTTGTCCTAACGGAGGACCGGACGGAATATTCCGTCGAATATTCTCTTGACGGAGAAATTTCCAGGTGGCCGGCGGTGACGTATTCCGGCCAAATTCCGGCCACAATCCCAGTTTTCCGGCGAGCCAAAATTTCCAGAATTTTCTATGGACTTCTCTCATGGGTGTGAAGACTTGGGCTAGGAATTGGATGGAGAGTTGGACTCAAATTTGGAAAGAGAAAGTGGAAGAGTTGAGAAAAGCTTGGATTTGGAAATTGAATTACAAAAGAAAAAGGATTCTATTCCTTAGAAGATTTGGAGAATATTGAAGCCTATAAATAGAGAAGTTTTCTACAACTTCTACATATCTTTTACACACATCTCTACACACACAATTCTTTTCTTTTTCTTATTCTTTGTGTGAACTCTTTAACATGAGTAGTTAATTAATTGATTGAGGATGAATTCCTAGTTCTTAATTTATGTTTTGAGTTTTTTTGTTTTCAAATTCTATCTTGAAGTTTTTCACATAATTATCGTTTGTTTTTACTAATAGGAGTGATCTTAAAGACATTCATGATTGATTGATAGATTGTTTGGGTGGCCAACTAAATTGATTTGTTAATTTGATCTAAAGCTAGTGAAAGTTAGGAGATAAGTAATCGTTTCTTGACTCTTTACATAAGTAGCAAACACGAGACTCCACGGAGGGATTCCGTGGAGCAATTGTGTGTAGAAACAACGTTAGCAAGTGGACCTTGAGCTAAGAGTCTAACTACTAATATCAACCTAAGAAATTCACAAAACTTAATGCATGAGCCAAGTTACATCTAGGTTGAGCTAATTCTAGGTGGCTTGGTGATTAGAATCCGTGAGTCGAGAACTTAGTGTCCCAGGTGATACAAGGGATTTAGGGGTTTAGCACGAGCTAGCTGCTTTACCTACGGTTGGTGATAATTTGTGACTAATAACAAGTAGAAGAGAACATAACTTGATTCATTGTTTCGTAACGAAGAAGGATTCCTTGATCTTGTCTCTCTTATTGCTTTCAACTTTATCTTTTAATTGTTTTGTTTATTTTCTTTTGCTTTTTACACCCCCTTTCGTGACAATTTTTACAACTAGAATCTCGTGCTCCTCGTGGGATCGACCTTGACTACCCTATATTACTTGTTAATTAGGTAGTAAAGTATTAATTAATTTGTTGTGGTACGACACGCATCAAATTTTGGCGCCGTTGCAGAATTTGATAGGTGTAGAATACACCGTATTTACTATCTAGTAGTTTATGCTTTCTTTGCTATTTTTCTTGTAAATTATGTATTTTACGCTTGTTTTGAGTTTTATAGCTACTATGGAGTCACACGGAGGAAAAGGAGAAGAAATCACCATATTTTAGCAAAAGGGTAAAATTGTCATTTCACCAAGGAGGGAATACTATATGGAGCCCAGCCAAGGTTAAGGGGAGGTCAAAGAGGTGTCCCTTATCCAAAAGAAGGGAGTGAGAATAGCATAACTGGGGTGTACTTATGATGGGTGTCTGAATCCACCCACACCCTAAACCCATATACCCATACCCGGATCCATGCCCGAATAACCCAGCTCAAAATCGAGAAGATATTTTCTTCTCCTCATTTACCTTCTTTCACCTGAATTCATTACTGCTGAAATTGAGAGAAATCGAGAGGAAGAATGGAGTAACTTCTTCGTTGAAACGGAGAGGAGAACTGAGAGAGATTAGAGCAATGGATTTCTGGTAAAGAGATCGAAGTGAACTCAGTAGATAGTAGAAGTTGGAGGTCGATTGGAAATAATGGGTTTGAGTGGAAGAAGGAATCAAGAATCGATGCTGCTGTTGGTCAGAGAAATCAATGGAGAAAGATGGGTTCGATCTGGAGGAGGTATTGATGGCTGTTGTTGTGATGGATTGTAGAGATCGAATGGGTTTGAGTTTCACTGAGAAGGGTTTCGATGGATGAACTGGATGCTGTCAAGCCAGAAATCAAGAAGACGCAGTCGAGACTCGAGAGCAAAATCAATAGAGTTGAAGTTGGCAGCAAGGTGAAGGGGTTTGAAATTGATGTGTGAACAGAGAAGAAGAAATTGTAATTTTGAATTAGGGTTCGCTGTTTGGTCTCAGGGGATTGAAGTTGTTAAAACTGAGCTAGGGTTTGATTTGATTAGTGATGTCGAGATTGAGGTCAGGGCTCTGTTGTGGTGTTGATATTCATGGGAACTGGTGGTGGCATTGAAGTTGTAGAGATTGTGTTGGTGAAGTTTGGATGTACTCTGGTGCATATGGTGCTGAGGTTTGAATGAGATGTGTTGTGACGCTGAGAAGAATTGGAGCTGGTTGCAGTGGTGGTTCAGGGTAGGAAGAAAAAGTGTATGAGACTTGCTATGAGGCAGCAAGAGTGGTATGGTGGTTGATGTGGAAGATTGAAGTAGGGTGAGAGCGATCTTTGCAAGACTAAGGAATTTGTAAGAATGCAGGATGGCATGACAGGGTGTTATTGTTGTTGGCCTGGAAGATGCACCAGTTGGAGCTCAGTGGCTGCAATTGAAGCTGCAGTTTAGTGTGATGCAATGAGCTGATGCAGTGGAATCAAGAGAGAGTACAAAGCTGAGATGTGCAACTGGCAGGAGAAACTTGTGGCATTGAAGCAATGGATTGGATAGAACTGTGGCCTGAGTGAGATGCTGAAGCTACAGAGTGTTTGCTGTTGGATTTTGAAGCCGAGGATGGGTGTGCAAGGAAGTTGCGGTGTTATGATTGAATGGACTATATGAGTTGTGCATTGCGGGAAAGTTCAAGTGGAGTCCGGCGATGGAGGCTTGAGTGGGTATTGCTAAGGTGATGATGAATGATGGTTTTGGTTGTAAATTGGTGGATGGCAGAGACAGAGATTAAGGAGTTTGCAAGATAGCCATTGTGGTTTGGGAAGAGCATGGATTGCCGGCGAGAGATGCTTGGCCTGTGCAAAGTTGTGCAATGGCCTAAGCCGGGATTCGATCTTGGCGAATCAACTCGAAATCCACGATTCAACCCGATCCAGCTCGTGAGTGACTCGCCTGATTAAGGCCACTCGTGGATCGACTCATGGTGACTCCCTCATCCGACTTGACCCTGACTAACGATTGGTGATGGTTGACCCGTTTGACCGTTTGTCCTAACGGAGGACGGGACGAATATTCCGTCGAATATTCTCTTGACGGAGAAATTTCCAGGTGGCGGCGGTGACGTATTCCGGCCAAATTCCGGCCACAATCCCGGTTTTCCGTGAGCCAAAATTTCCAGAATTTTCTGGACTTCTCTCATGGGTGTGAAGACTTGGGCTAGGAATTGGATGGAGAGTTGGACTCAAATTTGGAAAGAGAAAGTGGAAGAGTTGAGAAAAGCTTGGATTTGGAAATTGAATTACAAAAGAAAAAGGATTCTATTCCTTAGAAGATTTGGAGAATATTGAAGCCTATAAATAGAGAAGTTTTCTACAACTTCTACATATCTTTTACACACATCTCTACACACACAATTCTTTTCTTTTTCTTATTCTTTGTGTGAACTCTTTAACATGAGTAGTTAATTAATTGATTGAGGATGAATTCCTAGTTCTTAATTTATGTTTTGAGTTTTTTGTTTTCAAATTCTATCTTGAAGTTTTTCACATAATTATCGTTTGTTTTTACTAATAGGAGTGATCTTAAAGACATTCATGATTGATTGATAGATTGTTTGGGTGGCCAACTAAATTGATTTGTTAATTTGATCTAAAGCTAGTGAAAGTTAGGAGATAAGTAATCGTTTCTTGACTCTTTACATAAGTAGCAAACACGAGACCTTGCGGAGGGATTAGTGGAGCAATTGTGTGTAGAAACAACGTTAGCAAGTGGACCTTGAGCTAAGAGTCTAACTACTAATATCAACCTAAGAAATTCACAAAACTTAATGCATGAGCCAAGTTACATCTAGGTTGAGCTAATTCTAGGTGGCTTGGTGATTAGAATCCGGTAGTCGAGAACTTCCGTGTCCGGTGATACAAGGGATTTAGGGGTTTAGCAGCGGAGCTAGCTGCTTTACCTACGTTTGGTGATAATTTGTGACTAATAACAAGTAGAAGAGAACATAACTTGATTCATTGTTTCGTAACGAAGAAGGATTCTTGATCTTGTCTCTCTTATTGCTTTCAACTTTATCTTTTAATTGTTTTGTTTATTTTCTTTTGCTTTTTACACCCCCTTTCGTGACAATTTTTACAACTAGAATCTCTTGCTCCTCGTGGGATCGACCTTGACTACCCTATATTACTTGTTAATTAGGTAGTAAAGTATTAATTAATTTGTTGTGGTACGACACGCATCAAATTTTGGCGCGCTGCGTTGGGAGCAACGGATGATTTTAGTTGTTTTTATTTTTCTTTTTGCTTTATTCTTGCTTTGTTGGATTCTATTCCGTATCTAACTTGGTTTTTGAATCTTATTTGGTCAAGGTTTTCCATGTACGGTGGACAAGAGCAAGCATATTACAACAATCAATACGGTTTTCAACCTCAACATTATGACAACTTCCAACCATCCTTAGGATACAATCAAAACCAATATTTTGGCTATGATAAATTTTCTCTGAGAACCTTATGGATATTCTCATACATATCAACAACCTTATGACGGGTATGTAAGTGGACAATCACATGGATGGAAGGATAGTTATGCATCTAACAATTTGTTTTCTAGTAATGTGCAGACAGAGAATTTGGAATATACTCCTCTTCATCGTGTTTTTCCTTCACTTTTTCCAAAAGAGGAGATGCCGTCTATAAACTCTATCAACGGTGGTAAGCGTGTGAACGTCAGGAAACTTGCACAGAAATTATACAAATTGGAAGATGATGGAGACTCGGAAGAGCTTGTCGCGAGAAATTAGTAGGACTATTCATATGGAACTTAAACGACGTCGGGATAAAGATTATGAAACCGATGAAGATTCTTATTATGGTGAGTCCGAAAATGAAGATGATTGTGTTGAAAAGGACCAACCTTTGGATACTTTTGATGACGATAGTGTAGCTTACTCGAGCCTTGATCTTAATAATGATCAATCACCTATTCAAAAGGAAGAGCTTGAGGAAGATGCATTTATTGCTTGGCAAAAATTTCTTAGGGAAAGATGGGAGTCCGCGGAAGAGTATGAACGTTGCAACAATGAGGAAGTTATTCCAACTCCGGATCATAATAACGATCCTTCACCTATTCAAAAGGAGGAGTTTGGATATCACTTGCCTATTGTTGTAAGCGAAGTAACACCCTCACAAGAAGATCTTACAATCTATACCGATGAAAATCAATTTAGTGAATGGCCCGATTCCGATGATGAGAATGTTGAAGAGATGATGCTAGAGGATGAAACCACATTCATTGATTTTGTGGAAGACCCAATTGAACTTGCGAATGATTTTAATGATACCGAGACTTTGGTTAAGGTAGAAAACGACGAAGAATGGTTGCAAGGTTTAATAGAGGACCACGATATACAAGAGGTAAGTAATTCACTTGAATTTTTTAAGGATGAAGAGGATTCTATAATACAAGAGATTGTGCAAGGTTTGTCTAACCCTTTGCATATTGATTCTTCTCCTTTACCTCTTATTGGTTTGAATGTATGTGCTTCGAAAGTATTTTTGGATGATTTTGTTTCTAAATATCCACCATTGGAAACACTTGATTCTAACACTATGCAGGTTTGCCAAGAGGAACACATGGAAATTCCCAAATTCTATGTTCTTTATACACTTCCGAGTGTGGACGAGAATAAGTGTGGGGGAAATTTCTATCGAGCGATAATTTCACTAATGTTTTCTTGTGCTAATATTTGTATGGAGTTATTGTTTGCAAAACAGGTATTATGGGTGGATCCTCAAATTTTCCGATTGTTAGTATATGGGGAATGAATCTTACAAGAGCTAAGTCGGGCCGTCGACTTTAAAACAAGCGCTTAATGGGAGGCAACCCATTGGTTTTGTATTTCTTATCCTTTTGCTTTTTATTTTTGTTATTTCTTTTTCTTGTTTCTTATCATGTTAAAATTTCCCACCTTGACTTTACTAGGAGGATTCAATTACATTGAGGACAATGTAAGGTTTAAGTGTGGGGGAGTGGTTAAGCATGTTTTTAAAACAAAAATTACAAAAAAATTAAAAAATTTTGAAAAAAAAAAAAAAAAAAAAGTTTTACTTAAAAATTCCAACTTTTAAAGATTTTAGAGTCACTAGCATACTTCTAGGTATGTTTACATAGAGATTTTGACCGACATAATTGAACTTGGAAATGTTAGAGAACTACATTCGGATTTCTTGTTTGTTTGAGTGTTAAATAATGGATTTAATCATGCCGGTGATGCGAATTTGGTGCGAGGGAGAAATGCGTTATTAGAGTTGCTGATCAATCATTAGTGGAGACTACCCGTATTCATATCATGTGAGGCACCGACCAGAAATCTTCCATCTACTAAAGAGCTTCTTTTGAGTGTGTGTCACCGTAAGTTAATTCCGGGTAGAATGGTGAGCTACCCAACCTCCCACCAATAGAAGCACTACTCTTTGATCTCTTGAGTGCTAATTTTGTCAATCATGAGGGTGACGTCCATGGATGAAAGCTTCCTTCTTGTAGTTCGATTTGCAGTTAGCACCATTCTCTCTCGACAACAACGGATCCATAGAAACACATTCATCATCAACAAGGAGCGACATCAAAATCTACAAGGAAAGTTGGAAAAGTTTAAGGTTTACAAGCAACGGAATGAGAAAAAGAGCAAATTTCAAATTCAAGTAAAGCAACATACAAATGAGCAGATTTTTACATATATGTTGAAGACTTACACTACAATGAGATAATTTTATATCCAAGTATGAAGACTTATTCATGAAAGCGAAGAAAATTAAAAGGTGAGAATTTTTGAAGTTTATGATTTCAAGACGATACAAGTTGTGAAGAATCAAGCGATAAAATACTTCTCCCACGGCCATGGTTTATTTTTTGTATTTAATTTCTCTTGTTTCCTAAGAAAAAAAAAAAAAAAAAAAGAAAAAAAAAAAACAAGAGAAATATTTGTTTTGTTAATAAGCCGTGGGGAAGGAAAATTTATAAGGAAGTTTCAAGCGACAAGGATTTCAAGGTAAAAGAGTTATAAATTGTCAAGGATTTATGAAATTCAAGGGTTTATCATCAATAGTTGAAACCGAAGACGAAGACCATGAAGATCAAGATAAGGAGCGGAAGACGTTTCTATTGGATGCCGTGAGAGTGGTGTTATCATAATTGGCGATCGGATGTGAAGGTGAGTAAGTAATCTCATCCTCGATAATATGGTTGATTTCCTTTCTTAGAGATCGTCGGAAAAATGGTTTTTCAAAATATTAAAAGATGTGGGTTTTAAAAAATATTTCGGAAGTTATCCTTCCCACCATTCAACGTGTCGCAGAATTCTCTCTTCGTTCCTACTGCACACATGTGAGAACCATAAAAAAAAGTTGTCTTTTTGAGTGCAATTATCATAAAATCTTATTTGGTGAGGCAGAAGTCGAGGCGAAATGCTTATTGATCGTTTCTCAAACACGCGTTCTCTCATTATGGTGTGGTTATTTCTCACTCAACATTTAAGAATGAGAATATGTTCTTTAGTATTTCTAACTTTTTATTACTAGCATGCAGAAACTCTATGTCCTCATAACTCTTTGGATGCTTGTGACGCTTGAACGCTTTGAAGTTGTGAGTTTTTAGTTTGATTTGCTCGAGGACTAGCAAAGTCTAAGTGTGGGGGAATTTGATAGGTGTAGAATACACCGTATTTACTATCTAGTAGTTTATGCTTTCTTTGCTATTTTTCTTGTAAATTATGTATTTTACGCTTGTTTTGAGTTTTATAGCTACTATGGAGTCACACGGAGGAAAAGGAGAAGAAATCACCATATTTTAGCAAAAGGGTAAAATTGTCATTTCACCAAGGAGGGAATACTATATGGAGCCCAGCCAAGGTTAAGGGGAGGTCAAAGAGGTGTCCCTTATCCAAAAGAAGGGAGTGAGAATAGCATAACTGGGGTGTACTTATGATGGGTGTAAGAATCCACCCACACCCTAAACCCATATACCCATACCGGATCCATGCCCGAATAACTTGACTCAAAATCGAGAAGATATTTTCTTCTCCTCATTTACCTTCTTTCACCCGAATTCATTCTTGCTGAAATTGAGAGAAATCGAGAGGAACAGAATCGATGCTGTTGAAACGGAGAGGAGAACTGAGAGAGATTAGAGCAATGGATTTCTGGTAAAGAGATCGAAGTGAACTCAGTAGATAGTAGAAGTTGGAGGTCGATTGGAAATAATGGGTTTGAGTGGAAGAAGGAATCAAGAATCGATGCTGCTGTTGGTCAGAGAAATCAATGGAGAAAGATGGGTTCGATCTGGAGGAGATATTGATGGCTGTTGTTGTGATGGATTGTAGAGATCGAATGGGTTTGAGTTTCACTGAGAAGGGTTTCGATGGATGAACTGGATGCTGTCAAGCCAGAAATCAAGAAGACGCAGTCGAGACTCGAGAGCAAAATCAATAGAGTTGAAGTTGGCAGCAAGGTGAAGGGGTTTGAAATTGATGTGTGAACAGAGAAGAAGAAATTGTAATTTTGAATTAGGGTTCGCTGTTGGGTCTCAGGGGATTGAAGTTGTTAAAACTGAGCTAGGGTTTGATTTGATTAGTGATGTCGAGATTGAGGTCAGGGCTCTGTTGTGGTGTTGATATTCATGAGAACTGGTGGTGGCATTGAAGTTGTAGAGATTGTGTTGGTGAAGTTTGGATGTACTCTGGTGCATATGGTCCGAGGTTTGAATGAGATGTGTTGTGACGCCCGAGAAGAATTGGAGTGGTTGCGGTGGTGGTTCGGGGTAGGAAGAAAAAGTGTATGAGACTTGCTATGAGGCAGCTGGAGTGGTAATGCTTGGTGGTTGATGTGGAAGATTGAAGTAGGCGAGCCGATCTTTGCAAGACTAAGGAATTGGTAAGAATGCAGGATGGCATGACAGGTGTTGTTGTTGTTGGCCTGGAAGATGCACCGGTTGGAGCTCGGTGGCTGCAATTGAAGCTGCGATTTAGTGTGATGCAATGAGTGATGCGGTGGAATCAGAGAGAGTACAAAGGCGAGATGTGCAAGCGCGGGGAGAAACTTGTGGCATTGAAGCAATGGATTGGATAGAAGCGTGGCCGAGTGAGATGTGAAGCTACGAGTGTTTCTTTGTTGGATTTTGAAGCCAGGGATGGGTGTGCAAGGAAGTTGCAGGTTATGATTGAATGGACTATATGAGTTGTGCATTGCAGGGAAAGTTCAAGTGGAGTCTGGCAGACTGGAGGCTTGAGCTGGGTATTGCAGGTGATGATGAATGATGGTTTTGGTTGTAAATTGGTGGATGGCAGAGACAGAGATTAAGGAGTTTGCAAGATAGCCATTGTGGCTGGGAAGAGCATGGATTGCTGGCAGAGATGCTTGGCCTGTGCAAGCTGTGCAATGGCCTAGGCTGGAGTTCAGTTCTGGCGAATCAACTCAGAAATCGGCGATTCAACCCGATCCAGCTCAGTGACTCAGCTGATTAAGGCCACTCAGTGACTGACTCATAGCTGACTCCCTCATCTGACTTGACCCGCTGACTAACTGTTGACCGACAGTTGACCCGTTTGACCGTTAGTCCTAACGGAGGACCGGACGGAATATTCCGTCGAATATTCTCTCGACGGACAAAATTTTCAGGTGGCGGCGGCGACAATTCGGCCAATTTCCGGCCATAATCCCGCTTTTCCGTGAGCCAAAATTTCCAGAATTTTCTATGGACTTCTCTCATGGGTGTGAAGACTTGGGCTAGGAATTGGATGGAGAGTTGGACTCAAATTTGGAAAGAGAAGGTGGAAGAGTTGAGAAAAGCTTGGAATTGGAAATTGAATTGCAAAAGGAAAAGGATTCTACTCCTTAGAAGATTTGGAGAATATTGAAGCCTATAAATAGAGAAGTTTTCTATATCTTTTACACACACCTCTCTACACACACATCACTTGTGTTTTTTTGCTTTTCTAAGATTTTTCTTTTTAATTACTTGTGTGAATTTGAAAATTCTTCTTTTAATTATTATTATTTGTGTGAATTTCAAAAACATGAGTAGCTAAATTTCTTATTGATTGAGGATGAATTCCTAGTTCTTAACATGATTTGAGTTTTTTGTTTTCAAATTCTATCTTGAAGTTTTTCACATAATTATCGTTTGTTTTTACTAATAGGAGTGATCTTAAAGACATTCATGATTGATTGATAGATTGTTTGGAGTGCACGCTAAATTGATTTGTTAATTTGATCTAAAGCTAGTGAAAGTTAGGAGATAAGTAATCGTTTTTGACTCTTTACATAAGTAGCAAACACGAGACCTTGCGGGAGGGATTCCGTGGAGCAATTGTGTGTAGAAACAACGTTAGCAAGTAGACCTTGAGCTAAGAGTCTAACTACTAATATCAACCTAAGAAATTCACAAAACTTAATGCATGAGCCAAGTTACATCTAGGTTGAGCTAATTCTAGGTGGCTCGGTAATTAGAATCCGGTAGTCGAGAACTTCCGTGTCCGGTGATACAAGGATTTAGGGGTTTAGCACTCGAGCTAGGCTGCTTTACCTACGGTTGGTGATAATTTGTGACTAATAACAAGTAGAATAGAACATAACTTGATTCATTGTTTCGTAACGAAGAAGGATTCCTTGATCTTCTCTCTCTTATTGCTTTCATCTTTCAACTTTCGATTTTAATTGCTTTGTTTATTTTTATTTTGCTTTTACACCCCCTTTCGTGACAACTTTTACAACTAAGATCACTTGCTCCTCGTGGGAACGAACTTGACTTCCATTATATTATTTTTAATTGAGTGGAAATATTGAATTAATTTGATTGCACCTACGACACGCATCAGGTATGCCTTGGCCGATCGGGTGAGGGGATAGATGGGTCCACGGTGGTCATGTTGGTATGACCGTACCTGCTTAATCTAATCTTGGACCCTCCATTCGTGCCGGAGAAGATGGACGCTCGTGATGCTCAAAAACCCTAATTTTGGGTTTCACGGCCGTGCGTCATGCTCTATTCGGGCATACGAATCGGGATGACCAACCATGGTTGGTCCCGGCGATCGGTCGGGTATGTAGGCGGGCCCACGGTGATTGTGTTGACATGCTTTCGGGCCCTTTGAATCTACATCTACACCCTCCATCTATACTGCGAAGATGGATGGTTGAGACTTGTTTTGCGACACATGTAATGTGCCGCAAACCCTAATTTAGGTTTTCCGTCCATCCGCTCTGGTTTGGACGTTTTGGCAAGCTATGCCAATCTTTTGGGGAGGCCGACCATGCGGGCCCGCGTTGGTTCGGCAGCAAATATTCCATACCTGCTTGGGGGTTATGGAATTGATCTAGGCCATCCAATCATGCTGGTGAAATTGGATGATCGTGATCATTTCTAGACTGATACGGACAGTCCGGATGCTCAATCGGGCTAGTATAACACACCGAGAGTTGCTCAATCGGGCTAGTATAACAAACCGAGAGTTGCAAAACTGTACGGATATTTCGTACATGCTTTCATTATAATGCTTGGAGATTTGTGTTGCTCTGAGAGTAACACTCGGTCGTCATGCCGACCGATAATGAGTACAGAAATACAAGGCCGGTTACGCATTAATTAATAATCTTGTAAATTCACGGGGTATATGGGATTGTTGCTACATGCTCCAACCCGGATGAATTTCGTGTATTTAATTCACGAAGAATGGGATTGTTGTCACATGCTCCATTCTAGGTGAATTAGTAAAGTGAAGAAGTATTCAACACTTATTAATGGCTTTATCTTTTACAAGATGTTAGCGCATAATTTTCTCTGGGCTTTTACAATTTTAACCTTAAATGAAAATCCACCATCAACATTAAGTCCCCCTGCCTAGCACATAATGGTTACACTATTGTGGGGTAGGCATGAGATGGTGACAAATTTGTACCTTTGAAATGACCAAGCTAAAGTGAATACATATTTACCGGATAGGTCGACATTGTCAGGCGTTTCCTCGGAACTCGGTTAGTCCCGATTAAGGTTGTGAAGGAAGCAGGACTTGATCTGGTGAGTCGCTTTGGTTCCTTTGTACATATCTGGACAGAGCTTGGCCCCTTCCTTGGGTCAGGTGTACTCCCTTTCATCACGCATCAGCTTTCCTCAGATGTATCTGATAAGCATCGTTGATTGCTATCCCGAATTAGTAGCCTTTATCGGTGGCAAGTAAAGACTTCTTTTCTCCTGGGATTCTGTCGACTTGCGAGATTATAAAGAATCATCTCACGTAGTCGTTTATTCTATATCTCAGGTACTGCTCCACACTTATCTGATCTTCTGATTGACTGATCGATTGATTGATTATTTTTTTTTGTGCTCATTACTTCTTCTCCTTTGCAGTTTATCATGGAAGCGGTGGACGATCATTCTGTCACTTCTCCAGAAAGAAGCTTCGAGGTTGACAAGCCTGAAACCCATGCGCACGAAGAAGTAATGGCTAAGATCGATCTTCCACTTCGAGAAGTCGGCCGTGCTATACAGGGGATGTCTATTTTGCACCTGCGTATTGCCAGGGGACGTGATCGTGCACTTTCACTGCGATTGATATGGAGGAGCGGTGGAGGCGCGAGGAAGCGTTGCAAGTACTAGTAAGAGCAAGGGCAGAGAGATTTGCAGTGCGGTTGAAAAGGCTGAGGGTTGAGCATAAACGACCTCTGAATGAAGATAAGTGCGATTACCCAATCCAGGACGGCGTGATAATTCTTGATTCCGACACAGACGAACCTGAACGTTTGAAAGAAATCGGCACGACTCCTAATATTGCTGTGTCCTTTGATGCTCCGGATGGTGTTGGGATGGAGTGCGTTGTTGCGGAGATGTCTGATACAGAAGTTGAGGTGGATCCGAAGGGAGGAGCATCAACAGGTGATGGCGCTGAAGCAGAACCTAACGGTGGTGCAGGCGAGGTCGACCCTCTTGGCGACTAAAACCTCTTTTCTTCTTTTTCCTTTTTCCAAGTATATTCCGTACATTTGAACATCTTCCTTGTACTCAGTGGCAGCCGAGTTCAAGGTTTTCTTATTTGATTGTTTGAATAAAGTTTTTTTTTTTTTTATAACCCTTTGTAAAGACTCAAGAACTGAACCTTCTCAGGCGCAAGGGTGCGCCTTCACACGTAATTATTTGTGATAAAAGAAATAATGCCATAATGGAATATCTACGGACTGGGGTGAGTGGCTCAAAGCTTCTTCCCTTCCCGCGCATATCTTTTCCCTCAACTCTTTTCAGGATGTTTTTTGCTTAGGGTTTCTTTCCTGACCTGCTCTAGTGGGTTGATTTAGGCTGGACTTTGTGTCTTTAGGGGTAAAGAGGTTCTCAGATGGAAATAACACTTCAATTAATTTGAAAATCGAAAATTGAAACCCTGATTATGAATGCAAGTATTGCAATCATTCTCTAGAGGAATTACAAATATGATGTGAAATTGTAAAGGGAAACACGCCGGAGGAAGTAGCACAGCGTCTTAAAGCGTGTAGGATGCTGGAAAGTGATAGCACAGCGTCTTAAGTACGGTAGGGTTTGAGCCACCGCGAGTGAATTGTTACGCCTTCTAGCTTGTCAGCGTTGATGAGTTTGCAGTAGCCGCCTAGGATGACATCTCGGCTACTGTGTATGGTTCATCCTCCTTCTCGGTGGATAAATCAGGTGAGGTAGCCATTCTCACCGTAATGCTTCCGACCTTGATAGTGCGGTTGTCTTCGTTACTGAGTCCCCAATTCCAAACGGGTTTGGGCGTGTAGACATCGGGGTCTTGGTTTTGTCGTCTTTGATCGAGACATCTTCTAGACTCCTGATAAACTGTTTGAAGGGGTCGGCCTCCCATTCGCATCTCTTAGTCAAGGTTGGTTTTTTGGCTAGAGCCAGTCCCCAGGACTTGTCAGAATGAGGGGCGGTAGGTTGTAAAGAGGGTTGCGTGATGAGACTTACTTGAGATTGGAACCTTTCAATGTATGCTGACAGGCTCTCTCCGGGAAGTTGTGTCACATTGGCAAGTTGTCAGCGGCAATGATACGGTCATCGGGAGGTCCGTAAGGCGTGTTGGAGATTCTTTCAGGTATCGAAACCTGTAGAGCACAGACTTCTAGTATTGCTTTGTTGTCATGCATCCAAGAGCGTCCTAGGATCATGTCGTAGTTGGGATGATCTTTGACTATGTAGAACTTTGCTTGTGTCGAGGCATCACCCAATTTGCCTTCAAGATCGATGTATCCATATGCATCTCTGAGTTCTCCTTCTGAATCTTTAACCATAGTTGGGTGACGAGTAGCTTCCTGCATTAAAAATCTTTGCTGCTCTCAAGGTCTTGAAAGTAATGATGTTAAATTCGGAAGCCGTATCAATCAACGCGCTATCGAACTCAACGTCTCTCAAACGAGTGACAGTTAGGAGTCCCCGGTTTCCTTTGCTCGCGTCCTTCAGGAAAGACTGGGGTTCCCATACTGCTTCTGGATACAAACGCCTGCCTGACACAACGCGGTTGAGGGCCGTAAATATGTCTTAACGTTGTCCTTTGGAGAAATACAAGATTTCACACAAGTGCTCCATCATAGATTGTACAGCCTTGCGAACAGAATCCCCAGAAATCATGCAGTTCTTGATAGGAAGAGGGTCTCTATGAACACCTTCGTTTCCAAGCTGGAGTTCTCCTGTCTCTGTCTTTTACCTGAATATTTGTTTCAGCCTGTTACAATCTTTGGTTGGATGATGGACGAATCTATGGTAGCAACAGTATTTGGGATCCGCCATGTCTTTCTCAGTTGGAGGACGTCTGATAGGAGGCAGCTTGATGGCATCGTCTTGGATCCACGCTTCCAAGAGTTCTATCACTTCATTCATGGGGAAAGGAAAACCTGTATCTTCGGTGTCTTGTGCAGGAGTTTTGTCCGCTCCTTTCCGAGACGAAGTCTTGTGTGCCGGGGATGCCCGCTTGGTTTGTTGTTCCGTCGCTGAAGCTTTCCTTTTTTCTCCTCCGCCCACTACACTCACATAAGGACCAGTGTTGTATTGCTTGTTCGTGAGACGCCTGCTTCCTCGAATTTCACGTGAATCTTCACTTCGAACAACTCTGGTTCTTTCTAGCAATGCTGGTGCAGTTGTTGCTGAACGTTTGGCAGCTTTATGGATTTCAGAGAACGTTTGAAAGCCCAGATTTTCTAATAGAGCGCGGTATATGGGTATCATCCCATTGATGCACAACTCCACCAATTGTCGTTCGGTGACGTTCGGGTCGTGACAATCTAGCGCTTGGGTTCTAAAACATTTAACGAAGTCGTTGGGATGCTCGTTGTTCCGCTGAAGAATTCTTCCCAGATCTGAAAAGGTGATCTGTTCAGACACGAAGAAATACTTTCTGTAGAAAGCACTGACCATCTCGCTCCAATTGGATATGTTGTTAGGCGCGACGTTGTTGTTGATGTAGTTTTTACAGTGATAAGTACAGATTCGTTGCTCGGACTCTTTTTAAAGATTTGGTTTTTTTTTTTTTTTGCTTATTAAAAGAAAATACTAAGACAAACTAAATAAAATTGATTTTTGTTACCAAGGAGAGATGGGTCTAGGGCTTTGGATTCCGCTACTTCTAATGATGGTAAACTCAATAATTAAAACTTTGGCATAATACTCCTATTTTACTCAAAACAATTTTCGAACTCAATCTCATGCTTTGGAAAATATAACACTACAAGCTCTTTTTTATGACTTTCGTCGCTATTCTAAGGCCTAATCCTCCTTCGCTTATAAAAGAACGGTAGAAACTACCCAAAACAGTTTTTACGAAGCATGTAAAGAAGAGAGAATTTTTTTAACAAATTAAAACACAATTTTGGAGTAAATATGCCAAAGAAATTAATTACTAAATATTACCCATTAAAAATAGTTTCCTCCAAAACCCTAGAGAATAGATTTAGCTACTCATAGATCGAAGATTGGAGAAAATTTCATTAATCATTGTATTGAAAAATAATAATAAAAGTGCTTACAATGATTTTCAGTAATAAACGACCGTCACTGAGGGTCCTTGTTTTAAGACTGCTTGAAGAACGATAGAGGGTTAACTCTGTCGTTGTTTTTAAAACTGCTTCTGCGACCGCTTTTGGTGGTGTAATGTTCTTCGTGTTCTTGAGTGTTTTTGCAGCAGCAGGTAATTTTTTTCTAACCTCTTTTCTTTCGATTCTAAGCCTCTATTTCTCCTCCAAAGTATCCGTCCTCCTTCTCTAGGGTTCGACCATCCATTTTATACCCAACAGGGCCTTCGAATCTCTTGAAATAACTCCCATTGATCTCCTTTCCTGTTTTTCTTCTTCACGGCCAAGTTACGGGATTCTTTCTTGTTTTGAGAATTATTTCCTTGTCTTTCTTTTTCACACGTCTTCTGGTGATGTGCACGGTCCAATCATATTGCTAGTACAAGCTAAACTCACGTCACCACTTCCAATAATAGAAAATCATACCCGATATACAATATCTTCCCTGTTTTCTTCTCCGGGATTATTTAGCCCAATCGGATCAAATCCGTCCAACTAAACCGAGGCTGTTAGGCCTACAAGGAAGATACCCAATGAATTTCAGCCCCTTTAGTCTCATTAAAACTCATCCGATTATCGAATCCTAATTTGTTGCCATTGAAAACTAGTTTTCCCGCCAAAACCGTGAACACTGATTCACCTTTTGCGGATTATCTAGCCAATTCTGGTCATAATAAAGACCATCATCATCCCTGTTTGGACCTAAAGAACAAACCCATTGATTCTTAGCGCTTTAGTCTCATTATAGCTCGCTCAAAATCCAAACCCTAAATCTGTTGCTCTTTTCCCGCCAAAATTCAAAATTTGAATGGAGAAGATGACCTTCCCCTTATCCAGCAGCGGTGTCCCTTTAGCAATTTGGGCTACATTTAGCAATTTCTGGGGGTGCGAATAGCAATTTGTGGGGTACAAAGATGACTTTTGGGCTGTATATAGTGAAAAACTCATGGGTGACTTTTTCAACTCTTCCGGACATTTTCGGGGTGCCTTTAACACTTTTCTGGGTGCTTTTAGTGGTTTCTCGAGCAGCCATCTCTTACTTTTCATATTCACTTCTTTTCTTTAATTTTTATCGCATCACTAAAGTCGACATGCCTGAGAAATAATTCGCCTCCAACAGTAGTTGCACATGAAATGACACTTTAGCCCCTTTTAAGCAACGTTTCCTCTTCTTTTACTCCAAATTACCTGAAACTCAAAATCAAATAAAAGATACATAATTTACAAGAAAACATAACAAAGAAAGCATAAACAATAGATAAATATCAAGGTGTTTTAGACACCTATCAAATTCCCCCACACTTAGACTTTGCTAGTCCTCGAGAAAATCAAACTAAATATATACAACTCCATCTCGTCGAGGATACGGTCACACTTAGCACGTATAACAAGCCTTTAAACCACTAGGTGGCCCTAGTGGCCGAGTTATAGTCTCGGGAGGGTTTACAAGAGGTGTACCCACAAAACCTTTACTCCAGACTCTAGCTATTTTCGCAGAACCTTGGAAGGCACTAAAGAATCTCCTTGGTTGGCATACTTATTGACTACAGGAGGAAGTACCCTGATGCGAAATTCCAATTGATGTACACGAGTTTGCACTCAAGCATACTAAAATTCATATATAAGTCACAAAGCTCTACTCAGATAGTTTCTGGACATCATAACCGGAGTCAACCAATCACATGGATAGATTAAGAAGATGGATGTAGAGAAAAACGTAGATGGTTTTGATGTTGACTAAGGTGATCGGTGTTTCTCATATCTGTCCCGAAGGCCACTGCCAAAATAAACCTATCCTAATGGATTGAGATACTGGTCTTGGACTAATATCAACACACTGGCATATACAAGGGAACCAGTGGTCGATAATCCTAACTCTAGGTCAACACAACTGGCATATACAAGGGTTCCAGTGGTCGACTTTATTGAATTTATTCCGGTTGGTCTGATGGTCTGGTCTCAATTTTTTTTTTTTTTTTTTTTTGGAGATATATATTTTTTTCTTTTTCACTTTTTTTGGTATCTCAATCACTCTATTTCACCCTAGCAGTGGTAACAACTTGAATCGTGAGCCCCACCTAATCACTTAGAGAAACATATTTTAAACAAAAAATAGAAGTGAAAAGGATTCAACGAGATATGGCGAAACTACCATGTTTTTTCTTTAATTCTAACACCTGAGCTCTGTGCTTTTATGAATAGACTCTTTAGATGTTGCCATCTAATCAGATTGGTTCCTCAACTCCTACAACCAAAATGCTTCCATCCACTTAGATTGGTTAGTGCCATCCTTAATAAGCAAAAATTTCTAGGCTCTGGAGTTTTTTTTTTTTTTTTTTTTTTTTTTTTTTTTTTTTTTGGAAAACTAACTAAAAGTTTTTCCTTCACCCCCACACATAAACCTAACATTGTCCTCAATGTTTCAAAATAAAGTGCAGTACCAAAAATATAGGTAACAAGAGGAATAAAGAGGTAAGTCAGAAAGATAGTACCTGGATGAAGCATAGCAATCCTTCCATGGGAGCAAGAAAGAAAATAAAAAAAAACAAAAACAAAACTAATGTACAACAGCAGGATCCTCCAGAGGGGCCTTAACATCACCATGTATGGGTTGCCTCCCAATAAGCGCTAAGTTTAGTGTCTTCAGCCAGACGTTGTGACCCGTTCAAATTAATCCTGGTAGACAGGATCTCTCAAACTCAGATTCTTCTATTGCATGACCTGGTAACTCCAAGAATGGTTTCAACCGTTGACCGTTAACCTTGAAAGTTTCTCCGTTCTTCGGATTTTCAACTTCAAATGCACCATGAGGAAAAACAATTTTGACAAAATATGGTCCGGTCCACCGAGACCTCAATTTACCAGGGAAAAGATGTAAACGAGAATTGGAAAGGAGAACTTTCTGACCTGGTTCAAATGTCTTTCGAATAATCGATTTATCATGAAATATTTTTGTTTTCTCCTTGTAAATTTTCGCACTCTGGTAAGAATCATTACGAATTTATTCTAACTCATTGAGTTGTAGTCTACGGTTATCACCAGCAGTTGGTAGGTCAAAGTTTAGCCGTTTAATGGCCCAATAAGCTCGGTGTTCTAATTCTACAGGCAAATGGCAGGCTTTACCGAAGACAAGTCTATACGGAGACATCCCAAGTGGAGTCTTAAACGCGGTTCGGTAAGCCCACAAAGCCTCTACTAAGCGCAAAGACCAATCTTTTCGGGTAGGGTTTACGGTCTTTTCTAAAATCTGTTTAATTTGCCTATTAGACACTTCAACTTGGCCGCAAGTTTGTGGGTGATAAGGTGTAGAAACCTTATGGGTAATGGAGTATTTCTTCATGAGCGCCTCGAAAGATCGGTTGCAAAAATGGGAACCTCCATCACTAATGATTGCTCTAGGCATACCAAATCGAGAGAAAATATTGTCTCTAACAAACTTGATCACAACTTGGCGATCATTTGTCTTGGTAGCTATTGCTTCAACCCACTTAGACACATAATCAACAACTAATAAGATGTAATAGTTGCCATAAGAATTGACAAAAGGACCCATAAAATCTATACCCCACACATCAAATATTTCTATTATTAGTATAGGACTAAGTGGCATCATATTACGTCGGGTCATCTTTCCTAACTTTTGACATCTATCACAACTTTGACAAAATAGGTGGGAGTCCTTAAACAGAGTTGGCCAATAAAGACCGGATTGCAAAACCTTCGCAGCTGTTTTCTTAGAACTAAAGTGACTCCCACAAGATCCAGAATGACAAAAAGTCAGGACACTGGAGACTTCGTTGTCAGGAATACAACGACGGATGATCTGATCAGGGCAATATTTGAATAAGTACGGATCATCCCAGAAAAAGTATTTCACCTCGGCACAAGAATTTAGCTCTATCCCTGTTTAGACCAATGGTCAGGCATTTGACCGATTGCAAATAATTGACAATGTCTGCAAACCAGATTAACAAAGAGATGGAAAATAATTGTTCATCAGGGAACGTGTCAAGGATCGGTTTCTCATCATCTCTCGTCTCATCAAGGATACGGGATAAATGGTCAGCTACTATATTTTCGGACCCTTTCTTATCACGAATATCTAGAGTAAATTCTTGGAACAATAACACCCATCTAATCAGCCGAGGTTTGGAGTCCTTCTTGGAAAGGAGATATTTGAGTGCGGCATGATCAGAATAGACTATGACCTTAGACCCTAGGAGATATGATCTAAATTTCTCCAAAGCAAAAACGATGGCTAACATTTCTTTCTCAGTGGTTGTGTAGTTCAACTAGGCATCGTTTAGGGTCCTACTAGCATAATAAATCACACTAGGTGCTTTATCACGTCGTTAATAAGGACAGCACCAACCGCATAATCTGGACACATCACACATAAGTTCAAATGGGAGGTCCCAATCGGGTGGTTGGATGATAAAGTAAGTCAACAATGATTTTAGCTTCTCAAAAGCCGCAACACATGTTTCATCAAATACAAAGG